>LD688932.1:6488966-6552513 GCA_003118335.3 Papilio memnon
AAAAAAAAAAACATACAGACGACTTGAATACCTCCTTCTTTTGGGAAGTCGGTCAAAAAGCATTTGCATCGCTTACAATATTTATCGCCGTATTGTTTTGTTGAACTAACCATCTGGTTTAGTTGTTTGATGTTTTAGGTCTGGAGATCTTAAGGTATGTTTTTAAGTAATTTTTAGCAATCAAGGGCGCAGTTTCTTTAGTCGTTAGCGCCCGCATGCGTGGTGCGAGAGGTTTTCTGTTCACATATTACATAGTGCCTACATGCGAGATTCGTTTTCATTAGTTATTACCGCTGGGCGATATTCCTTACATTAGACTCGTATAACAACTTACGAGACAGCCAAGACTCCGCACGACGCTTTCTTAACATCGACCGATCATTTAAGTTAGTCGTCAGCCCGTATGCGGGGACTCCCCGCATGACGTATAATAACAAAGTTGTTGACTAATGATATTGCGCCTCAAGTATGTACATTTTATCTTTTTATACCTACTTAGTTTTGACAATTCAATAGAATACTTTCAACTTAAACAGTAGCAGTTTATTTTAATCACTTTAGTACCTTTATAATTATACTAGCTGTTCCCTTGCGGCTTCATCCGCGTGAAATTATAAAAAACTTTATTTCATTGTTTACCTACATTTGTCAAATTATCAATTGCAAATGTCAAAATGACATGACATGATGACAAACTATGGCAATCTTGCTTCCTTGATGTTGGCAGAAACTTATGGTCCTCCCACATTAGGGTTTTTATCCAAAATATTTACCCCCTGATTTTAATGGCGTGAAAATATACAGCCTAAAGCGGGACGTAAGTATAGGGATTTTTATTAAAAAAAGAATTATTCAAAAATATGTTGTAATTGCTGACATCTTAGGCAACAAAGAAGTGTGTGTTTACGCTTTATTACATTAAGTATAGATTCTAATGATAACTTTAAAATTAACGATAATTCTGTTTATATTTAGAACTGTTGATGTTTGTCAAAATGTAACAAACTTCATAATAATCTATACTTATTAATAAAAGTGACGTGAACCATTTACGTACCTTTAATAATCACTTTATCAATAGTGTTTATTTCTTATCTGTAATTGAATGAGTCATTTGATACACGAAGCCTCAAGTTACAAACACCGTGCGACCTAGAATCCGCGCAGTCGCCTCCTAACAACGCTGTGGATTGGTTGCTGAGTGGCCGGCGCAAGAGGAAACGACATTTTCACTTTTTAAATTGCCAACATTTCAACAGGTTAGTAAAATGTGTTTATTTCTAGTAATAGTATAACATTTTATAATAGAAATGTATACCCAGTGTTATTTACTTAAATAAATAATGTTTAATGCAAATATTGGATTTATAACCTCTCTGCAAATATGTTTTTCTTTATATCTACGAGTAAATAAGGATAAGTGTTAAACTAGGTGATGTTTATCTTATTCAATTATAGTATCCTTTTAGATTGTAACTGCGGTTACTATTTTAGATAACTCCAATGACGAAATTAGTATGTTTGGAAAAACACATTTGTAGTTATTTATATTTTTTCGAGGCCGTTCATTGGATCGTCACGGCATGTGTCATGGGAATTGGAATAAAAACTAGTTGGTCGAAATGTAAAAATTTACTTTTAATTTCTTTAGAATTTAACATTTATGGTTGTAGGTAGTCATGCTATTGTAGTTGCTAATTATGTTGTCAACCTTTGTTTCTATGTCAAAATAATATGCGAAAGAAGAAAATATTGTGGAACTATCCTATGCTGTCTATAAACATAATTAAAATAATTTGTTTTTGGACACGGTTCTATATGTTAACTTCCTAGGTAGCAACCCTAATGTCAAGTTAGTTTAATGGCCGATATTTGCCTCGAGGGTTTTTCTCCATTTGATCAGACTTGCAGGTAGAAGAGAAAAAGAGGATAAGGGAAAGACAAAGTAGGAGATCCTATTAGTCCTGTGTCCTTATGTTTATTGTTAAATAATACTGTTTTAATTCAGACCGCTAATTAAAATGTATATTTAAGTATTGTTGAGAATAATTATTGATTAATTTTTCTAACGTTTTTCAGAGTCAACATGAATATCGCACCAGTGGGACCTGACCCCACCCGTCTGACGTGTTCGTCGTGCGGCGCCGCCATCATTTCGAGGGTCGAGCGCAAAGCCACAACAAAAACACACATAATAGCTCTTGTACTATGCCTGTTTCTGTAAGTATTAACACTAGAAATTGAAGCCTTTTTCACCTCGCATTAAGGACTATAATTGCATGCGCAGATACATCTATTAATCGATGATCATATCGTCGAGTCGCTATCACGTTATGAATCAAAACCATTATTAGGTTTTTTAGATTAAAAAAAATCGATCATTACCAAGGTCGAGGTTCAATTCAAATAACTTGAATTATGTCGGTACACGATTCGACGTATAATAAAATTATTTATGATTGCACACTTTTAAAGTATTGGACTCCGAAGTAAATACTTAGATAGAATCCTATGTCCGTAGATTTACTAAACTTTATAGGCATTTGTAATAGATAAAAGTCATGAAAAGAAAAAATTGGTTCCCTCAAAATAGACCCCGACTGATCAAGGTTCCAAAAGGAATCTAACAATAATTAGATTGTAGGATCCCTTTCCGGCCTACATCAGTAAATGATGAACAATTGATGTTTAGAATAAAAACGTTTTTTCTTTCCAGATGCTGGCCCTGTGTTTGTGTGCCTTACTGTATGAACACCTGTCAGAATGCCGATCACTATTGCCCCAACTGTAATGCGTATCTGGGAACCTATCAACAATAATAACCTAGATGTAATTTAATATTTAATCGCTTTGTTCGGCTATTTTTACACATCTATTGGTCTAAAGATGACACGGGACCAATTTGTTTTGGTATTTTATAGTAAACTAGTTTACGCCCGCGACTCCGTCCGCGTGGAATTTAAAAAAACAAAACTGAGTAGCCGATGTGTTCTTCCATACTATCCTTTTCATTTATACAAAATTTCATCGAAATCCATTCAGCCGTTTAGGCTACAAACTCTAACAGACATCCATCCATCCATATAAATTTTCGCATCTTATATATATAAAAGAAAGTCATGATATTATTAACTATTTATAACTCAAGAACAGCTTTACCAATATGGCTGAAAATTGGTGAGCAGTTAACTTAGAGCCAGGAAACGGACATAGGATACTATTTATTCCGTTCGACAGCGATGGATGGATGGATGTTTGTTAGAGCTTGTAGCCTAAACGGATAAACGGATTTCGATGAAATTTGGTATAGACGTGGAGGATAGTCTGGAAGAACACATAGGCTACTCACTTTTGTTTTTTTAGTTCCACGCGGACGGAGTCCCGGGCGAAAGCTAGTTTATAATATTAGTAAGATTACCTGTAACATATAATGTATATCGTTGGCAGACCAGTGCAAAATGTGATGCTTAAAATTTAAATCATTAGATAAGATTTAGCACTTTTTTCCCAATGAAAATGTGTGTGTAATTTTTATCTTTCTATGTGTAATATGCCAATTCTATCTATCTTTACCAACTATATTTTTTATTGTTATTTTTTAAAAAAGGCTATTTATGTATGATTGTAATTTTTTCATGCATTATTTAGGAAGACGCTGTATTACCACGGGTTTCCAGTGCGGTAACATCCGTGTGAAAACACATATATCTTCTTTTTTAGTTTGCCGAGTATGAAAGACATTTTGCGAGTAATTGTATAGACTGCAAGTAAGTAATTAATGTTAAGTAAAACTCAATACTTTTATTTTTATTATATACGAAGAATATGTGAACTCGTTGTAAGTAATTTTTAATTACATTAAAAGTTTTATAATATATCTTATATCATTTTCTACCACAGATGACTTCGATATATTTAAAAACAGGGACAAAATCCTTTGACATTTCATAGACACAATTGGTTCAACTATTCCTTTCAAATAGTTAAGATATCATGTACTAGCTGTTCCCTTGCGGCTTCATCCACGTGAAATTATAAAAACTTTATTTTATTGTTTACATTTGTCAAATCATCAATTGAAAATGTCAAAATGCCATGACATGATGACAAACCATGGCAATCTTGCTTCCTTGATGTTGGCAGAAACTTATGGTATCTTTCCCACATTAGGGTTTTTATCAAAATATTTACCCCCTAAGTTTAATAGCGTGAAAATATATAGCCTAAAGCGTGACGTAAGTGTAGGGCTTTTTATTAAAAAAAGAATTATTCAAAAATATGCTGTAATTGCTGACATCTTAGGCAACAAGGAAGTGTGTGTTTTCGCTTTATTATATTAGTATAGATGAACGGAACCAAGTAATCGTATAATTAATTTATATTGGTGCGTAATTCGTAATTATCCATTTAAACCCTGACATTGAGGCACTTGGAACATTGAAATTTGCTGCTACTCAACTAAAAACTCATAGCAACTTTTTTAAATAATATTTTGAGTTTATCTCTAAGTACATTTATGCATTACAAGTAATAATAATTCTATAATAAATATAAATATTTCAATGTCCTTTTAAAAATTTAATCATTTGCTTATAATCTTCAAAGGGAAGTTACATAAATATTTATGTACGGATTTTAACGATAGTGAATTAATAAAGAATTCCGATACGAGCAGTTCCTAGAATCTTAGATAAGATATTGAAATATTAGGAAGCGTATAATAAACATCAATATTGTTTTATTGATTAATCTGGTCTTATTTTAATTACCTTATCACAGAAATAAGCTGTATAAAATAAAGTTAGACACTAAAATACATGTTTTAACTCTGACCGCCACTGATAGATAATAGGGACGTAATTGTATTTCGATTTTTTTTATGCTGAATCCCAATATGTTCAATGCTAATTATATTATACTTCTCTCTTATTGCCTTTAAGGTCCTGAAAGAGACAATATTATGTTTTTGTATTATATAATTTCGGCAGTGTAAACACAAAGCAACACAAATAAATCCTTGGTTCTGCGAAGGCCGGCTGCGAATGTTGACCTTGGCATGAATGGAACGGATGTGGGCTGTCTTGACCTACATTTATCTCAAGTACTATGATCACACATAGTACTACTCCCGAAACAGTGTGTTAAATCTATACATATAATTGGAGTGTCTGTTTGTAATATCAAAAGAAATATTCCAGATTTCGGGAAGATGGTGTATTTGCGTTGCTGATAAAGAAAATCGCATTTAAAAATTGTTTGTCTGTCTGTCTATCCGCAAGCCGCGTTTGTTCCGGGTAATCTCCGAAACGGCTGGGTCTATTTCGACCGGACTTTCACTGAAGGATAGCAGACATAGACATATTATAGATTAATTTCTTATCTTAATATTGCGTGGACGAACAGCTACACAGAACAGCGGGCAACAGCTAATATAAAATAGTTTTTCTACAAATACAGGAAGAACAATTGAATAGCATCTAATTCGTTCCTACCACCGCCAACTACGGTGTGCATCCGTGTGTGAAGCTCAATAATTGAATCGCAATTGTTACTAAGGTCACTTCAGTTTTTTGTTACATTTATAAACGTAATCTTACTTACTTTAATATTATAAATGCGAAAGTTTAAATGGATGGATGTTTGTTAGAGTTTGTAGCGTAAACGGCTAAAGGGATCTCGATAAAATCTGGCATGAATATAGATGATGGTCTGCAAGGACACATATGCTACTCACTTTTGTTTTTTTTAATTCCATGCGGACGGAGTCGCGAGCGAAAACTAGCTTATAATTGGTAAGATAAGATGAATAATAATAAAAAGCAATTAGCAGCATACCACTGACCGACCTCTTTGCTATTATTATTTGCGCTTATTGTTTCAAGTTCTCATAAAACGTTCAAGAGACTTGTCTAATAGATCAGGGTATGAGTGAAGATTCGTTTGCAAAAACCGAGGTCCTCATTTTGTCTTCAACTTCTTCAGTACGTCGTCAACTTCACGATTTCTGATGTTAAAATGAGGTTATCGGTTTTTGCCAACGAATCTTCACTTATAACCTGAACTATAATGTAATTTGCAAAAGCATCGCAATGTCATTGTGTGGTTTTAAACAAGCGTTTATTAGTGGAATGACGTCACATTGATACAGTGTACAAAAAAGTTTACGTCATACGATAACTTAGTATAATACGATAGTATATCAGGACTTAGACAAACTTAGTTGCTGGTTGTACATCCGTATTGTCTAAATTATGAGATAAGGTTTATCATTGTTTAATCCAATTTTATTGTTTGTTACTTAATATTTATTTTTTTAGATATGATAATTAACGCGCTCAAATACTGTCAATATTTTCAAATTACATATTATATTTTAAGTACCCTTTTATACTTTATATGTACGCCAATTAAAACTAAAGCAAAGCAGCCCCATAAAGACATAAGTAAATAAAAACTCATTTGAATCCATGATTTTCACCTAAAAATGATTCAAGCTATTTTTAACGTAGTTAAAACTTGCGGATATTTATTAGCAGGCGCACTATAGAAATTACTTTTAAGAAACTACTAGGAACTAGTTAAACTTAGACATAATTACATATTAAGCATAACATAACCACCTTCGACTTACATATAACCAAAACCTCTTGTCGATTGATCAAATAATTCGATTATTGTTATTAATATGGTATCGCTCGAGATACTATTATGCGATATATATTTTATCTACTCATGTAGATAAAACATTATAATATCTATTTTAAATACCGGAAACGATACATTTTTTTCCTTTGATTATCTATTTTAAAATTATCTTAAAGATTTGAGAATAAAATTACCTATTTAAATGTCTACATCAATGTATAGAATACTTAAATATTTATTTCGCCTTTCTAAATAGTACAATAGAGAAAATGTATAACAATACTTATTTTTAACACAACATTAATTAGAAACAAACATAAAAAAACTTTGAACTTAAACTTGTATTCTCCGAACAGTAGAATCCATCCGATATTCTTACCTATAATATAATATCTAACCGTTCACGCTTTTTAATGGGTTTATTTTAAACATTAAGTTATCAAGTTAATTCCTATCAATATCTATGACTAGCTATTCTCGTGCGGCTTCCCGGCTTCATCCGCGTGAAATTATAAAAACTTTATTTTATTGTTTACATTTGTAAAATTATCAATTACAAAAACCAAAATGACATGATAACAAACCATAGCAATCTTGCTTCCTTGATGTTGGCAGCAACCCACATTAGGGGTTTTATCCAAAATATTTACCCCCTAAGTTTAATGGCGTGAAATTATATAGCTTAAAGCGTGACGTAAGTGTAGAGCTTTTTAATAATAAAAGAATTATTCAAAAATATGCTGTAATTGCATCTTAGGCAACAAAGAAGTGTGTGTTTACGCTTTATTATATTTATTAAGTTTTTTCTTTATTAAGTTTATTCAAAATAGGTCTCATTTTAACAAAGTGTGTATTAAAATTATTTTCATTATTTTGTTTTTAATGTGAACTTGAATTAATAGATAAATAAACATAAATAATTTTTATTTTTGCCATCTAATTTTTTTCCCACAATCTTTTGCACATTCAAGAGTTGCGGATATTTTTTGGTAGGCGCAAAAACTATGAACACTAAAATTTTAATTTGAAAAACTTTTGTACAACTCAAAGGTTATAAGAAAATTTCAATAAAGAACTAAATTTATTATTGACATTTAATATATATCTTTGTACAATCTTATAAATTAATTAATTAAATGTAACTATTCTGCATTAAATAACGCGCAAAGTTTATTAATTTAACCTTAAAATACATCAAACAAATATTCGTTATTCTGAACCACTGTAACATTACATGGTTTCTGAACCGGGTTTTTTTCAGCCTGTATATGACCCAATGTAGGCGCCACAGTTCGTACAATAGTGATCGGCATTGTTACAGGAATCCATGCAGTACGGCAAACAAACAAACGGCCAACATCTGAAAATAAAATACTAATGAATGATGATTGATTACTGAAGGACGAATGACCAACGATGAATTATTTTTACGTGACATTTTCAAATGGAAATCAACAATATTAAGCATTAATATGTCAAGTTGTATTACCCGATAAAACACAGAAATAATGCCACCAAGTGGGTTCTTAGCGAGGCGTTACGTTCCACGCGAGTGACAATCTGATGGCTGCAGGATTTACAAACAAAGGCCGTCGAGTTAGGGCCCATTCGATGCCCCACCACGACAGTTGGGACAACAGTCGGTATCACAGGCTGCACGTGTACCACATTTGGCCCTTGTACCACATGAGGGTACTGTGACCCAGGGTATTGTGGCCCCGGGTACTGTGAACCAGGGTATTGTGGCCCCTGGTACTGTGATCCAGGGTATTGTGCATTGTTTTGTGGGCCAGGGTACGTTGGTCCCGGGTTTGATGGCTCAGGGTTCGGAAGCCCAGGGTAAGGCGGGGGGGCGGTCGGATGTTGAAAATTGTCCGTCCCACTGTACACACTAGTCTCGTTCTTAGCTGGAATTTGTTTTAATTTTTAATATTATGTAAAGTTGTGAGCAAATTGTTATTGTAGCAAAAGAAATAAAATTACAATGTACATGTTGAATACCAAAATATCTAATCAACAACTATACGCTTTTATAACTTTATTTAAAAAAAACGCTTATAAGAATTTTTTATTCATATATAGCCTATGGATTTTAAATAACCTCAAATTGTATACAATATCTTCAAGTTTAATAAAACACAAAACTAGTTTTCAACTAGTTTATCGTCACTAAATAACGCAATATCAACGTCAGCTGACATTTAACAAAATCCACGTAAACAAAACACTAAACCATAACCCTGATAAATAAGATTTTCACAATACTCAGTACTATTAAAGCATTCTACTTACATCCACTATTCGATTGCATTATAACATTTGCCAAAAACAACTGAGGATTCCTAGAAAAACTTTATTCACAATTAAACACACTCACAAATTCAGTCAGTCGATAAAATTGTTTCTGAACTAACACAGGCCAGATATTACTGATACGGTGATAAGATAAATGGTTTTACATATCAGCTTATTAGTCGTCTCGCTCTGTTGTTTAAAAATAATATAGCTGTCTCAAATATATTGTTATGACGTTGCGACTGATACTACTAGACAACTGTAACAATATCCAACGGATTTATTTTTAGTAACTCACATCTACGCTTTGCTGAATCTCTCGTGTGGCCAAAAGATTCTGTAATCTGTATCAATTCCTTTCTTTGGTAGTCGTATTTATTAAACGTTTACAATGGTACTTTTTTTTCATTATAATTGTCCATATAAATCCAAATTCTTTAAACAATACCAAAAGTCTTCCAAAACTTTCTAATATTTTTTCTGATTGATCACGACCTTATTTTTCTATGAAAGGGTCAACTTAAAAATCATTGTTGTCATTACAAGTACTCGTTCGTCATTATCATATAACTTAATTCATTTTCTAAGCTACGGTTTGGATTACGTGTTAATATAAATGGTATCAACTGATACAAAAATCGATAAACAGCTTATGAGAAATTTGATTAGGAACATTTTCAAGAAAATATCTAATCGTAGTGTTTTTCTTTGAATTTAGTTCACTATCTAAGTTATCCTTTTTCCGCAATAGTTAAGTAACTTACTTATCGGTTATGAATATTTTTATCGATTTTTATTCGAAACTAACATCCGAAAAACACATGTTCCATTTTAGTCGTTACAAATCAAACAAATCAATTTAAAAGTAATTATTTATTATTTACAAATATGATAAAGTACGATGATAATTTTCCAAGGGAAATTCCAGAAATCACTTGAAAAAATGACCGACAACTTATGTTTGAAATACTAGAAGAAAAATGTGTAAAACGGCCATAATTGTTAACATCACAATGTTATCATACCCATAAGTAGAAGTTACAAATTATACAATAATTTGTTTACTTAAGAATAACCTAATAAGCACTTATTTTCTAAACATAACACAGGTCAAGATAAGAACCATTCATCTCAGTGCTTGTGAACTAAGTCGCGGGCACGAACACGGTTGCCATCGACAAAATCAGACCGGCTAAACTAACTTTACATCGCCAGTAAATTAACTTCGGTGCTAGTTATATATGAACCATTTGTTTATATTACTCCTATTAATTTTCTGTTTCCTACAAGCATCTGAATTTACCATGAAAATATATTTTACAGTTTACTGTCGAAGAACTTTTAAACAATCACATTATTTTTTTAATCTATTTGAAAATATAGACAGTATGTATGGATGTATTCTTAGATTCTTAAACAAAGTTTAGTTTTGCTCAAACGTGCACAGTAACAGTCACGTCACTAAACCGTGTTAAACATCACTTAAAACATCGTCTATCTGTATTAAGTTTAAACAAACCAAACTAAATAGTAATCGCAAATCGTTAGCCTAAGTAAGAGCCGAGGTAGGAGTTGCAATTGGGACAGTAATGGTCAGCATTATTACACGAATCAACGCAGTAAGGTAAACATACGAGTGGCCAGCACCTGCAAATAAAAATAATACTTAACTATAGATTAGCTGACAAGAAGAAGACATTACCAGATAAATTAAAGTCATGTTTTAGAAAACAAGAAAAAAAGAAGGAAATAATTACTTGTAATACCACTGTCCTTTTTCAATTCAAATAAATATGTACAACTGAAATTAAAGGACAGCTTAGAATTCTTATTTAAATTAAAAATCTTATGCAATAATTTGCAACAATAACATTGTACACTCAAAATACAGATCGCAACAAACTTACCCTACAACACACAATAACAAGGCAAACAGATGTGTCCTAAGTGATGGCTTCCTTTCAACCCTCGTTATTATTTGATTGTTGCATGATTTGCATATGTACAGCGATGGCGATGCGCCCATTTGGTTCCCTATCACCATGGTGGCGGTGACTCCTGGTACTACAGTGGCACCAGGGTATGCCACCGCGGTACCTACTATCACTGGTTGAGGAACTACTTGTGGTGCTGGGTTTTGGGGAAGGTCGGAGTATGGAGGCGGTGCACCTCTCTCTTTCACTGAAAAGGCGAAAAAAGTTCTTTAACCTGTTTTTTTCCCTCCAGAGGGCCGGTGCAGTATGTTATGTCTTGATAAAACATTTGATTAAAAAATAAGAAATAAATACCTAATCTCCTTCTTTATAAAGGTATCTTGATATTATTAATAAAATCAGTTTATCAAAGTCGTAGATAAATATAAAAATAACAAAATTAAGTAATAAAAAACTTCAAAATTGATAAATTAATTTCGACATTGTCACACTTTGTATACAAATATGTCAATTTGAAATCCAATTGACGTGTGCATTTTTTAAGATGAAAAAATATATTTTTATTCTGTCGCATTCTAAATAATAAAAAACCCACACGACTGTTCATTTTATTTTTATGTTATTTTACTAAACCTACTTACATATACTTAAACAGATATATATATATATATATATATATATATATATAAATTGATATTATAAAATAAAATTTTCATACTCAATTGTTTGTTATTCCTATTGCACTTTAAACGAGATATTAAATTCCGCACATTCAATCTCAGAGTTTGTGGGGGATACGAATTGGATAAATAAAATAAAGACAAAAGACAGTTTTCTTCATTGAAAACTAAAGGTACAACAAACTTAATACGGTCATCGCCCTAATTTACGGATTGTCGGTACATTATGTACTCAATCCTACATCTCTAATAGACGTCATATCTGACTTGACTCCCTTAAGCATATCCTCTATCACACAATCCATACTTTTTTCTATCTTCCTCTATATTTGAAGTAATTCACATAACACTTTGCCTTTTCCTTTTAAAAATATGGTAATTCCTTAAATATACTTACTTTCGGTTTCAGATTGCATTTTGTTAAAATCTCCCCACTTAAATCACTACTAAAAAAAATATAGTGTATACACAACACCGTTTTTTGGTAATAAAACCAAAACTGATAAAAACTCAACGCAAAGGTTGAATATATTGAAAACGTACAATGTTCGATATCTTATCAGAAATATCTATTGGCAAAATGCCTTATCAATTTTTGCGATTCGCCGCAAAGTTACATTATTGGTATATTTCTACTTATGTTATTATTCAAGAAAGAGGTAAACTTGGTTTCATCATCATCAACTTGCCCTTATCCCTTACGGAGGGTCTGCACAGTATGTGCTACTCTTCCATACATTTCTATCAGCCGTCATATCTGAATCCACTCCCTTCTTAAGCATATCCTCTTTCACACAATCCATCCATACTTTCTTCGGTCTTCCTCTTCCTTTGTACCCATCCACATTCATTCTTAACACTTTCTGGTTTATGTCCCGCTAACGTTATGCTTTTCAATTTCTCCACCACTGGCGCTACTTTCAAACTTCCTCTAATATACACATTCTTAACTTTATCCTTTCTTGTCACACCACACATTCATCTTAACATTCGCATCTCAACCACATGCAATCTCCTTCCATCCGCAACTTTGTTTAATTAAAGTAATTAATTAAACAGTGAAAAATAGTTGAAGAAAGTCAGTAGCACCAGTGACAGAGAAATTAAGTACTAAAAGGTTAGCATGGTAAGCATGTTAAGATGGAAAAAAGAATCGCATGTATAAGGAAAACTTTAATTATGAATGTAGAGGAATACAACGATAGTGATAAGTCTAGTAAGAGATTGATAGACTTGAAGAAAGATGACATGATTAACAAGGGAGTGATGACTGGACTGAAATGACGGAAGATAGAACCATAGGAAGGAGGACAACTGAAAAGTAGGGATAAGGATTGGAAGATGGTGATGAGTTAACTATATACCAACAAACAAATAAGATACAATCGCTCCAATGACGAATGCGTAGCGTCACTCGATAAATTCCGATAAAATGTTTAATGACTCACATTGTTGACTCATTTTTATCGAACAAACATGACATCGAACAAACAATATCTAATTTAAAAACAAAGAATTCATTGACTACAGGATGTCAAAGAAATGAAAATACTGACGAAAAACAAAACACTCTTGTTATACTCGTAGACTAAGAATAAAAATCTTTAGTGACTAAAAAGTTAACCAATTTCAATTCAATGTTTTTATATCATCCTAGTTAAAGCGTATGAATAGACTCCCAATTTGTATGAAAACAAGGGTCGACATCAGCCAGATAAGTTAATCTTGATGGAAAAGCTATTTAACTAATGGATGTATAGTGAGGAGCAATGCAAGCCGCTTGCAACCTCCATCCATCACTTACCAAGCGAAAAGTTAAATTAAAAGTTTGGTGCTTCGTTATACTTAACGTCAGATTATTTTTCGTTAGAATAACATCGATGTTTCTATTGTTCGACGAAAATATACTTACTTAAAATATTTTTCATATTTCATCGATACTTAATTCTAAAGTAAAGTTCATATAATCATAGTATATTCTGATTACAAACATAATATTTATATACTAGCTTTCGTCCGCGACACCGTCCGTGTGGAATTAAAAAACATAAGTAACTAGCCTTTATGTCCTTCCAGACTGCTACAACTATGCCACATTTCATCGAGATCCGTTCAGCAGTTTAAGCTACAAACTCTAACAAACATCCATCCATCTATACTTTCCCATTTATAATTGGACAATTTTTTAAAACAGAACTACTTAATTAGTTAGGTAAAAGTGATATCGAAACGTTACATTATTTGCATAATGTATTCAAATTCCAACTATGTATCTGCAATCTATTTAGTTAATTGCAGAGAGGTTGACTAAATTAAATTGGGGTAGGCAAACACATCCGGCTCTTTTCCGAAGCGACACGTACGTGGTCCGCATAACAAATGCCCCGATGGGATGCGTATTCTGTAAAACTGATGTCGCGATTCATTTCCACAAGCAATATGCTAAATTTAAACCAGGATTAATTCTAGTCTTTCATTATTTTGTACTGAATTAATCCATAGTTATTAAGGTATCACAGCGTAATTAATTTATTTATTGAGATAAACCCACACGACAAAATTTTGATACATACACATTTTTACACAATACAATAAGTAACATGCAGATAATTTGTCCTAATTATAAATTTACACGACATACATAGAAAAATAATAACAACAACAGTATATCAGTAGACAGATAAGTTTTTAATGAACACAAAACGTAAAATTTAAATTAATTTTAAGCTATAACCTCTGGTAGATATTTTTTAAATGTTAGCCATTTGTTGGAGAAAATGTCGTAGGCACTTTATCTCTGTTTAATGTTTGATTAATGAAAGTAATAACCGTTGCAAAATTACACAAAGATATAATGCTAAAATTTTAAAATATACTGATTTACATAAAGAAAGCATGCAAAAATATTAACCATTTCATAGTAAGTAATAGGGTTATTGTTCAATGTGATAAGGAGGTCGTTGAATCAATGTACTGAAATCAGATCTGGTGTTTGAGTGTCACAAGAGGCTCACCAGTTGCACAAAAGCCTTTGTCGAGCTTTGAGCAAGCAGTCGACAGCATCGCTTCGTCTGGTTTGACGTCTTTGTGTTATTCCAATTGAGAAGCTAATTGTCATTGTTTAATTGGTTTCTATTAATTAAATATAACATTAATGTTAGGTTAATTAAATATCGGTTAGAAATTAAAGAAAAGGGAAGTTAACATTATTTTATATCGATACTAGCTTTCGAAAGCGAGTCTGTCCGCGTGGAATAAACAAAAACAAACGTAAGTAGTCTACGTGTTCTTCCAGACTATCCCCTATATCTATGTCAAATTTCATCGAAATCCGTTGAGCCGTTAAGGCTACAAGCATCCATCCATCTAACCCTTCGCATTTATAATATCCATAGTTATTAAGGTTTCGCCGGCGACTCCGTCCGCGTGGAATTTAATAAAAACAAAAGCAAGTAGCCTATGTTCCAGACTATCCTCTACATCTATGCCAAATTTCATCGCGAACCGTTCAGCCGTTTAGGCTACAAACTCTAACAAACATCCTTCCATCCATCCACCTAAACTTTCGCATTTATAATATTAGTGAGACTAAGTAAGATTTTTAGTTGTGATTAATTTATAATATGGTTCTATTATGCAGCGTATATTTTAGTCATATTTTTAAATTCATGAATTCAAAAAGGAAGGGAAAACGTAATGAAAATCGCCAGTGACAAGCCACATAGGGGGAAAGTGTACACACTCGAAATGACCGCGTACACTCGAATGTTGGCTAACTTTATTATTGCTTGTTCTCATGAGGGAAACTGGTGAATAATAATGAAGTTTGGGAAATCCCTAAGGAGTCGTATTTCAATGACGGCTATAAAAAGACAAGTGAGTTTAGCCAGATTCAGATTGTTTGCTATAGAGTCTTTTACTATATTTATTAGCTTTATTGGTATAAATTAAATATATGTTATTAATTATTCTGATCAGTCTGTGACGAAATCATAACTATGAGCGATACAAATGTTGAAATCTATTCTTTTACTGTTTATCCTTTTCGATACAATTTACGTGTCCGACGGGGAAGGGACTGTTTCCCTGAAGTTAGGCTTGTAATGTTTTATATCTAAAATATTTGTTTACATGTGGTGTTCATAAAATATTCGATATTGGGTCAAAAGGGCCAGCGTTTATCCCATATAATGCTACATGTATCCTAAATTTTACGAACCCTGCCCTTTTGTATGAAGTAATTATAAAATTAATTTTCCCAAAGAGTTCTACTAGTTTACAAATAATATAATCGTGAGTTCTAAATTTCGATACTCGTAACTTTTGGTTACTATCTAAGTATCTTTTTATTAAAGTTTTTATTCTCAAAATTATAACATATTTCCATCTATCTTTTATAAGAAGACCGAGAAAGCTGACAATGTGTTTTTGTACAATTATAAATAATGAAAGTCGTCACTAAAATGTTCAAGATTCCAACACATTGTACGCTATCCAAACAATCTTGTCAGTTACCTTATTAGTCACATATGCAAATGTGGTCCCCCGAAGGCAAAGCCTTAGTAAATACGCAGGGCCCTGAGGAGTTAATGTTTTCAGCCATTAACTCGACCGAGCATTTATGAAATTCGTGCCCACGATCCGAACAAGATTACACGCCGACGCTGTCATGTTTTCATTAACAGGGATGACGGAATTATGAATGTCCTCTATAGATTTTTAGATTTTTAGAAGGAATCCTGCGGATTAGAAAAAATCTCATACTTATTGAGTTTTATTTTCTGTTATATTGCTATAAAAGCTGATAATGAGATGCTTTAATGAAACAATTTGTATTGTGAAATAATATTCTTCTTATTGGTAATGAAATAGTGAGAATGAGTTTCCACTTCATTGAATTTTATAAATACTACATTAGAATTCCTCCCAGTTAAATAGAAAATACGTTGTAGAGAATCTGAAATTCAATATTGTTTTACTTCACCAAGTTTGCTTTAGTTTAATTTCAGTGTTGATTTATGTCGAAATATAACACCTAACTATTCTGACACCCCTATTTATTCCCGCTCGTTACCTGGATGATAGCACCTCGGGCGTTCGTTGCGTCTTACACATTGGCTAGTTAATTCTGAACCTTGTTAATACATCGCATCTCCCTTATCACATCCAATTACACAAAGAACACGGGGGAGGGTGGAGGTCACTGTAAATTGGGAAAATTGGCAGCAGGTAAACCGTATTTGCTAATGGAATACAGATGTGAAGATGAACATTCTGAGGTTTACCGAAATTCCGACGCGTTATTTCTCGTAACCTTAGATGTAGATGTTCGTATATTCGTTACAAGCAAACAAGGAAACACGATTTTATACTCTCATAGACATTGTACTGTACTGTTACTGGATTACAGGAAAGAGATATGCTACTCGTAATTAGATCCTAATAAACAATACTTTTGATAAATTTCAAAACAATACTAACATATTTGAAGCTTCATTTATCCATGTACTTTCAAAAAACGAACATTTACTTACTGAAAACATAAATTTTTAACAATTCGAAAAAAAAATCAAAGCTTATTTATTAAATAAAATGTGTCACGTTTAAAGTACTATAAAATTTTAACAAAATATAAACTAGAAAAGATTTAGCCGTTGCGTTCTTTCCAAGTCCCAGGACAAACACAATTCGAAACACAAATAGAGAAATGTTCACCAGAATTCGAGTCGTTTCGCTCGGAATAGTTCAAACGTTGAACGCAGCCGCGCTGGCGAGGTGGCGCTAGTGGACTCTAGCGCGGGGAGCGCGGGGAGGGGAGATCGGAAGTGACGTTGCAGCCAGATAATAACCGTGGGCGGGCGGCGGCGCCCTAGTACAGTGCAGCTTCCGGGTCGCGCGGCCCGCGAGCCACGGTAATCTTCGACGTACGTACGTAATTTCCCAAATTGAACAGTGACATACATGGAATCGCTCTTACATTGTTGTTGTTTTTTATTTCAATTAAATTACTATTTATTTGAAATATGCATTTTCAGCCCATTACTAAAAATATTTAAAATCTTAAAATCACTTATTTGGCTAAATAGTTTGCCTGATGATTTAACCAACTGGAATAATTGTGGACTTTATTTACAGTCTAAACAGTTCCAGCGCTCTGCAAACAGAAGTACGTTTGTCTCTCAAAAGAGAATACGTCAACAAACCACAAAGGCAACCAGAAGATATATAGAATAACAAAATATTTTGGTATAAAATTTAAAAATAATAATACGACTCCATTCATTGTATTGTCGACTGCACCCTTCACAATTCCGTGTAGTGACCCGGGGCGCGCCCGGTGGGTAAACAGTCGCTAAGTAACCGGTACACCTGATCGCAACACTCGTAACACCGGAGTGAGACTGCCCTCGCTGCAGCATAATGAAACGCAAACATTGTCAAGTGACGTTCTACTTCACATACTAAACGCCACTCGGAAATAATCGAACTTTGTTGATTGACATCCTCGTGTTAAATGAAAAAAGAAATTACTCAAAATAATTTTATGCGTTGTTAATTATAATATTTAAAAGGATACAGTTCCCCAAAAACATTTTTCACTGGTAACTGTAAGCCACAATGGCATAGATAACGACGCACTTCTTCTCAAATATATTGCATATTATTATTTAAAAAGTTTGCGTAGTTAAAATATTGATTATGTTGACTGATTCATCAACCAACGACAATTCATGTCTCCTCGTGACAATTTAATACATATATAATGAAAATCTACGCTTGCCTTTTTATTGCCATTGTACCTTCACGTTTCATAAAGACCAAATCGTAAGCGATAAAAGTCATAATGTCCAGCATTACATCGTGTTGCCGGGACGTCGTTAACCGGACGGTGGGCGAGTACGTGGCAGGAATACCTAATATGTGTTGATTAGCTTTCAGGTACGGGTATTAGTGAGATAGACACTTTGGTACGCCGTACTGAATACCTATGGAAATCCCTTAACCTCTGGAGATTATGCAGATGGAATAATATTATCTAACAACCCAGTCGCGTATATAAATTACCAAGTTTAAGCATAATTTTTGTACCTACTTCTGACAAAATATATTCTATTGTATATACCAATTAAGCGATATTATTGAAACCTTATGTCCGTTTCTACAAACATTTTTACCAAGCCCCAGTCGATTAATGTTCACTTCCACTGGGGTTTGGTTAAGCACTTGTCAATCTCAATCGTAATATTGAAGAGGTTATCTGAAATTATATCACAATTAGCTCTACGTTCGACTAAAGATCAATGTGATTTAGCCATTGTTATGCGATCTAATTAAGTTTAGCCTGATAATTGATTGAAGTACCGTTAAATATTAAATATCATCGAAATCTAATTCAAATGTATTAATCAGTTATTAAACTAAATTCCTCTAGATTTTATCTTTAATTAAACAGTCGCTGTTCTGATTATCGTAAAAATGAAATGCCATATTAAATAATTTTAAAATTCAGCAGCCGTAAAAGGGCTACTGGTAACCTCCAGTGAAATCTTTTATTTTGATATCGTTAATGTCCCCTTTGCGTTTAGTCATAGCAGCTCAATGTTGCGGAAGTGCGTGGAAAAGCCGAGATACGGAGCCCTACAAATCATAAATATTGCAAAGGACGTACCGATTTATTCCGGACAGTTTGAAAATTTTAAACGAAAAATCACATACGGCTATTTGGTCAAATAAATAAAATTCGAAGTTTTAACTCGTCGTAAAAATTGGAGAGCATTTTCTATACCAGCATTCGCTTTTATTTAAATACTTGACATGCTTTTTTTAATTCGTGTAAATAAAAATAGCCCAGACAAACTCTCAGAGTATATTTATTTGCAATAAAAATGTGTAATAGGCCGTACATTAAGGACTTTATAGACCTCTGGGTTATTTGAACAGTGGAACAGAAATCATAGAGCTAGTAGCGATTCACTCCAGTTCTCGCTCGACGTTTCCATTTCCGCAAAGGTTGGTGGAATTTAAAAGTGTCTAAGCAAGTAATTGCTCTGCCAGTTACCGAGCGACGGATTGGTAAACTTTGTGGCTACACTGGTTTATCCTCGATTTTAAACCTTTTACTAGTTATTTAAAAAAAAATACAATAAAAATTATTGACGCTTTACTCGCTCACGTTTATAATTGTTTTTTAGCTAGCAACACTTAGTAAAGTTTTTTTAAAAAAGTCTTATCTTTTTTAAAACCTTGTCAATTAACAAAACATCCAATGTAATTTCAAAGAGTTATGTTTATACTGACATGTGTACATGTGAATACTAAAATTTAACGGCAATTAACAACAGTTGCATAAACAAAAAAAAAACTGTTTGATGATCGGAATTGAACCGGTCCCCTTGGGGCGGACTGGTCACTGATAGAAACGATTCCACTGTTTAAATAATCCAAAAATAACGAGCTAGCAATTAAATACAGCTTTGAGACAAATATTGATGGGTCTGAATGGGAGCTCACATCAAAGGAAGTGAACATACGCGCCACATTCATTATAGATAATCCTTTCTGCGTAATTGTCAATACATTTAGAAGCCGCGTGTGCGTTTGCATTCATTGGCACTGTACCTAACTTACTGTATATAAGTTGAATCTATTTAAAAATGTTATCGACCTCATTTCCGGTGTAGTAAAAATGCATAAGTATTGGCGAAAAAACAATGGATACGGTTGTTGTATTTACTTTTGTTATAAAAGTCAAATGGTAGTGCCATATATTTGCATATCTGACAAGCATAGTGGCAATACCTCCTTGCTGACGGTTGTTTTGCATATTATTATAATTATTGTCCAGTCCAGTGAGCACAGTACAGTTTAAAGTTAATGTATTTGCCGTAGCGGTAGATTACAAAAAGGTATTTTAAATAGGAAATACAAAAACCGTGCATTAGTTTGCACGGTTTTTGTATTCATGTAAATATATCATTGTCATCTAAAAAAATAAATCTGTAAGTACAAGTTAGTAATTCACCCTTAATGTCATTTGTATTGAAACGTATGGGTTTTAAAGGGCTTAATGATTGCGCTTTGAAAGCGGGGAATGTTTGTTTCAATTAAATTGGACCTCTATCGTGAGGTTTTCGTGGGTTGGTCAATAACCGATGGTAAATTTTGTAATTATTAATATATCTTTAATTGGTAGTGGACACAATTTGAATTGTCAAAGATGCTTTTAAACGTTCCTATGGTGAGAAATTTCCAAACATATATCTTTGAAGAAATTACCTTCATATCATTAGTGTTTGATTCATGATTCCTTTTAAGCCATCAATATAATTTTAATGTGTTTTGGAAAACAATTTGTAAACAAATTTAATAAAACTCACACCAAAATCCATTAAACAAATAAAGAAACTTTTAGAATCACTATAAAACCTTTTACCGTGCGTGGATTAAAATCCTTTTAGGTAAAAGTTACAACTGTAATCCCACTCTACCTCCCATTAAAACGCCTCTACGTCAAATATCCCAACTGATACTGAATTCCACTGAGCTTATGTAAATCCGTAGCTGTAATTAGACTACTCGACTTTAAAATTTATGCATTTCAATTAGTTTAAGATTTTATAATTGAAATTGTCTTTTATAATTAGTCAGTAGAATGTATCAAAGGACCTTTATTACTTTATGAATTTACTAGCTTTCGCCCGCGACTCCGTCCGCGTGGAATTAAAAAAACCAAAAGTGACTAGCCTATGTGTTCTTCCAGACTATCCTCTACGCCTATGCCAAATTTCCTCGAGATCCGTTTAGTCGTTTAGGCTACAAACTTTAACAAACATCCATCCATCTAAACTTTCGCATTTATAATATTAGTAAGATTTTAATTCGTTGTTATGACTTTGTAAACAAAATTGGGTTAATATAGTATTCGGTAGGATGACAACTGCCACGATTTAATTATACTGGTCAAAGAAAACTACATATCGTTAGAATAGTAAAAACTAAAAAACAGTATTCATATAGATTGACAGTAATCCTACCATCTAATACTATTATAGTTTTAAAGATTTTGAATACGTACGATCAATTTGAAATAGCCATATAACATCGTTTGTCCTACATTCGTGTTCGGTGTTAATTCGGGTACATTGTCTGGCATTTTTCGGCTCTCTAATCTTGTTAAGCAAATCCAACGTAAGCGTGACGCGGGTCCCGGAATTGTGTTAGCACGTACGTTTTTTGTAGTGTTCCTCATTTACCTTTCCGAGGAAATTTTATCGCATAAACAAAATTTTACTTCAGCCACCTTATATTCTTATAGCTTCGCAAATATGTGACTAGAATATTACTATAAGTGAGACGAATATTTTGTCGTCGACAAACGTTAGCAGCGCTTTTTCTTGCGAACATATAATATTGGATTTTGTTTTTAGTTTACTTGAGATAACGAAAAAAGGTAACCAGATACCTATAGCTGTAGTGTTACGCGTCGAGTTGCAATGAAAGATGTTTTAACATACTCACCAACATAAAAATACTTTATCAAGTAACCTTGTGATTACTAACTCCAATTAATGTTAGTTACAGTGTATGTATTCTTCGTATATTGTATCAATAACAGGCTAAATGAACTATACCAATAGTTTGTCAACAAACAACGTATCACATAAATCCGAGACAGTACACAGTCTTGGAGACTACCTACTTCAAATACCGGAGTCTGCATACGTCCCTCGTTTACCTCCGAGCTCATGCAGTATATAAAATCGAATACAGAGTTTAAAGCCTTACCAGTTTGTAGTCGGGTATGTCATACTTAAGCCACGGAGTTGGCGAGTTATAACAAGACAAACTTGAATCTAGCCTCGCTAACAAGTCGCGCTACGGGCCTCAGTCGAATATTGTAATCGGCTTAGTTACTCCCACTCTTGCCTCGCAACCCTTGAATAGGATTAAATACTGGCGAACGAGACGCATGCGAGATAATTAATGTTGAAATTGTTAACTTATAAGCAGACTTATGCATATGTCGGAGTTATGTGTAGGCTCTGTCGAGTTCATTTCGTACGTGATTAAACTTGAATGTTCTCGTATCAAATGAACAACACTTTCCGAACACTTTCCGAAATATTCTAAGACTAACATGTATTTGAATTGAAGATCCTCTATAGAACAGAAGAAAAACTACTAGAAACCTTGTCGGAGGCGTGGACTATATAAATTTGGGTTCGTATTAAAACTGCGGGACCCAAGCATCATCTTTATTCGCATCACAATCCAACTACTACTACTAACCACTTCATTAATTTCTTAATGTTGAGTTGTACATCTTTACTGTTTAACAACAATCTAATTTTAACAAACAATATAAGTTTCGCAACATCGATCGGGGATCTCGTCTCGCCAGACTCAAGGCTTCGACAATAAAAGTTAAGTGCAGTCTTCCCTCCCCTAATCTCGAGAGTTACGTGAGGTATTAAGAATTTAGGAGACATCCGGGAAAGCCCCCCGTCATCGATTGGCCTCCGGATTGTTGTTTTTATAGCCTTTTCTGATTCTTAGCCTCGGCTACACCTGACGTTCATAAATTTCATCGTTGAAGGCTGTCAGTTATTACAGGCTGTTAAAAGTAAGCTTTACTCGGCCCATTTTTTGACGACATTTTTATAATAGCTCTGCTTTAAGACGTAGTTACATAATTATTTTTATGTTTTTACTGTCTTAAGGTATTTTATTCTTTGACAAAACATGAAAGTTTTTTTCAGAATGAAATAGAAAGATAACTTGAACATTAATTAAATCAAAGGATCAATTCTATCCAGAAGTATCATAGTTGTATACAAAATAACATAAACTATCTAATACAAATAATATATCTCAATGAATGACTTGTTCATAATTAACAAGACTACTACGGAGGGCGTAGCAACCCGGCTACGGCGTAGGCAGTGACGGAATCACTAACATAAACATTCGCAGTAAAATCCCCCAACAGAGGTCGCAATTTATCGAGGGAAGCAGACGTATTAAAACGGGAAAAAAGAAGTCTGATAGGTATGTACTTTCATTTGGGTGCAGTAAAGTGAATGATCTGTGTAAATATGCGAGCCTGTGTCGTGTTCAGTGAAAAAAACAGTGTAGAGGTTGCGATTTCTGTCTATATCGTTAGATGCACTAACTGTTTTACAGTACAAGAAATAATGTCTATTAATAAATCTGATTATTATTGACACATTGATTTTTAAATTCAGTTTTACATGAAGCTGTAACATTTTCTAATGATCAAAACTAAAATTGTGTTCAACAAAAAGTAGGGTTGTTGTTTTAATTCTGATAATATATAAATGTGACATTATCTACAATATTCTGAAGGTCGATGTTGGAAGGGAAGGTTAAAGTTTCATATCCACAATCTAACGCTTAAGGCGTGAGGAAGTTCAACTTTTATCAGATTTCAAACTCGAACCTTGTCATATTTGTAAACCAAATAGGATCAATTGAACGGTATATCTTTTCTTATTCCATTTGAAATAAAATATTTACAACACTTTACTTTAGTATATAGAAACTGGAAATAGTACTTTTTTGGGAAAATTTCAATTTCAGAATCTCAACGAATCAAATTTGAATTGAGGTCCTTTTTTTAAGACAAAAAATGTAGACCCGACTGTGCTCGTCGGACTCAGCTACTGCAAATCCATGCGTTACCAAGGGCTGCAAACTTTTTTACTATTCTGTATATTCTATTCATATTAATAAAGCTACGTTAGGTACTTTTGAAGATATTTTTATCTACACCAGTAATTTCAAAAGAGCGTTAGAATTAGCCCTTAATTCCATAATGTGCAGTGTGACTGACAACTGATTTAAAAAATCTATTTCATTCATACCATCACATTCATATTTCATATCCAAAGAATGAGACTACTAAAATACCATTTTTTTTGCTACAAAAAATCTCCGTCGAATTAAGGCTTAAATAGCACAAGAGTGTACTTTGAATTTTTAAATCTGCATTCAATGCAGATTCAATAAGTTTATTAAAATCTTTGTGTACTGTTTTATTTATTTATTCTACTAACTATAGAGTACAGGTAACGATACATAAAACATGTAACACTCTTCGAGAAGGAATGTAGCGAACGCTGACTTTCTAATTAAGCCAGCCTGAGTTACGAGCGCCGATGTGACGCCGGATCAGGCAGCATGCATCGGAGGCACCTGTAACATTGCCACTATAATTTAAACTCTATAGAAAGACGATAAAGTTCAATTTAGCACGCTTGAGTTAAATATGTAGGTGATTTACAGGTGGAAGTGATTTATGTCGATGCACGCTAGCAAAAAGTTTAAATACATTTGGTTTCTAGTTCTAATTAAGGATGCATTAAACGTTTCGTATATTCGACTGCTCAGAATTTATGGCTTAATATCTTGTTATAAAAGATATTTTATGTAAAAGTACTATTGAATTTTCTATTAAAATGTACTAATGAATATTTATTTGACTGATGACAAAATTCAACAATAGAAATCTAGCCTAACACTTTGGAGTGTAACGATTGATACCGGCCGGAGGCCCAACTTTAGTCCCTCTTCCTTCCCATCCTTTTTCTTAGAAGAAAAAGAGGTGGGAAGGGAACGTGGATTTGACGGTACAGGAGATGCTTAGGAAGGGGATATATACTCTTTATTCACGTCTCCTCCTCCGTCGAATAAGGGTAGGCAACGCATCCGCTATTGCGGTCACTTCGCTTTGGCGGATTCAGGTGGCCGCTTGCTCATTTGCCACCATATGATATAAAAAAAAACCATTGTAATTCATTAGTACTGTCTTTGAAAATTATAAACGAATAAACATGTCATCTTATTGTAAAGATAACTTAAAACAGGGAGTTGTAGGGTTGTTCCGACAACACTTATGTATGCAAAGCGTACATACATGACGGCGAAATATGTCAACCGTAGACCTGATATATGATAGGCTTCACGGCTATCTGTTAACTTATGGAGACCCTTATGTACTGCTAGTGATGTGCATACTTCGATGTTTCAATGTATGAAATACTAACTTTGACCTGCGAGTCTGTCCATGCGGAAATTAAAATAACAAAAGCAAGTACCCTGTGTATTCTTCCAGACTATCCCCTACATATATTCCAAATTTCATCGAGATCCGTTTAGCAGGTTAGGCTACAAACACCCAGCCATCTAAACTTTCACATTTATTATATTATAACATTAGTAAGATTACTCAAGATAACAATTATTTTTGACTACATAAATTTTGGCATGTAGATTTATTCTCTGTTTTTAACGTTCGTTCCGGGAATATAATATTCTTTTGCATTTAAAAGTTATTAGAATTTCCTCACAAATAAATAATCGCCTTTAATGTATGAATTTAATTTCTTTATCCTTTTATTATTAGGTTTATTTAATTTTCTTTCTATCTTAATAAACACACACTCATCCGCATGCTAAGTAGATTTGTACGATAAAATGTTTTAATCTTTATCATAATTAAAAATAAAAAAGTGTTCGTATGTGAACATCACTAGTCCGCCACTTTACATTCAACGGCGTGCTCAGAGCGGCGGCAAACGACTAATCTCTTGATATATCGCGCTCACCTTCCCTTATCTGAAGATTTGCGAAAAAAGTGCTCCTTTATTATGCTACTTGGATTACCTCTCAATACAACCGTCGAGACCCTTCATAATAAAAAGGGTTTCATAATGCGCTTTTTACTGTTTCAATCTTGTAGTTAAATCAGAAAGAATTCAGTTAAAAAATTGTTGTGAAGTTATAATATTAAAATATAACTTGTAATTCAGGCTTAGGTTTAGCTTTAAAGACTTTGTCCTCAAAAACACTATTTTACGAGGTTACTTACATGAGAATATTATTGCACTTATAACATAGCTAGTTGCCGATACTCATTGTTTTATATATAATATTTTACACAATTTTCTAATTCATATCATCTATACTAATATTATAAACAGGAAAGATTTGTATTTTTGTATGTCCTGTAATAACTCAAAAACTAATGGACCGATTTCAAAAATTTTTTTTGAAATTTTTTTTCATTAAAAAGCTACGTTATCAGTAAGTAACGAAGGCTATATTTTTATCACGCGTGCGAAGTCGCGAGTAACTGCTAGTTAATAAATAAAATATGTGAATTTTTAAATGGCAAATGCCTACTTTAGAAGTCGTTATCGTGCTGGGAACGCCCCCAGGATCGCGACGTCTTCACCGACAATAAATGCATTGTCAAACTTCCTCCGTCTCCGGCCCTAAAGATAACCGACTTGTGTTTCGAAGCAACTCGGCCGCTTTATTCTTTTACATTTTGTCGTGACTTTCGGGTTTTAACTGCACCTATCACTGTCCGTACCACTTTAATATTAGTTCAATCCGCTTTTTAACTTTTGAATATTTATTTATTTCTACGTATTTCAAGTTTCAATCTAGTTTAAAATACAAAAACTACAAAAAACGTTATATTTATTTGCCAATTTGCAATATTTGTTAAGTTCCAATTAAAAACTTTTAGCACGATTTTGTATTTTAGAATTTACTATCTAGAGATGATATCTAAACCCAACTACTTCTTATTAATAATACAAGCCTTTTACAATCTTACTGTCACTCTAACAACTCATTTCAATTCCGATAACAATAGTAAAACTTGTTTCTACGAACGTGTAAACAATGGGGAAAGTTAAAATGAAATATCGAATTCTATCCATCGGGGCGTTATCAAGACGCCACTTACACGTTTCTCTCGCCCAACTAAAACTACTGCTTGATTAATACGTGGGGTAGCGGCGAAATATATTTCGCGAGATAACGTAAGAATGACTAAGCGTTTCACATTATGCTAAACTCGGACTTCTTCGGAAACTTTTCCCGGAACTACCAAATGTCTTCAACCAAACAGATATGTAGATAAAACTATAATGCAATTCAAATAAGAATGTTATGTCCAGTGCTTAAAATATTTTTTTTACCCAATAAGTTATTATATCGTTCATTTACTTCTTTTTGGCGAAGTTCTCAATATCAAATTCGAAAAACTTAAGTACTGACGCTTACGTTTATCACACAAACCAGTCCAATAAGTCAAACAATAATTAGTATAAAGTAAAATGTCCTCTGGCGTCGGCAATAAACAAAGGTAGAAATTATAATCTCGTTTACACAGTCCCTTAAGCTGCTTTATGATGTTTGCTTAACAACAACCAGGCTAATGTATTCTAAAGCTAATGTTATAACATTATAAATTGGACTTTTTAAACAAAAAACAAATAAAATATACAGGTGGTAACGACCGCTTTTACACCAACTGGAAAGTGCTCTTTGTATTTTATTAGTTAAGTTAACAATCGGTAAAACAATTCAAAACCCTATTTAATTTACAATAGAGCGTAAAATGAGAAAAGCAGTATTTTTCTTAATAGAAATCTTCCAACTAGTAATACACTATAAAAACTGTGTGCGTTGAACCAATCTCATGGTATATTCATAAAGTAATAAACTTACGATGATAATAAGTCGAGAAAACTTTCATATTTTTCAACAAGGACACAAATGGGTCAGCGAGTCCGCAAACATTGTTGAAGTGCTGTAACAATGGGTAAATGAGAATCAGTTGTCAGCTCCGACTCTTGTGAAATCCTTTCAACAGTCATATTATAAAAGGCTTTAATGCTTAGTAATGAAAGAACCGTGTGATTAATGAAAATGCAGGAGATTTATAATCATTATACAGCCAGAAACATTATTTCTTAGTTATTAAATAACGTATTAGATATTCAAAAACATGTTATAGCGATCTAACAATGCAAACAATGGCTTACTAATATCTCATTTCAATTACCTTGTGTTGATTTTCCTTCAAAATATTAGTACACCGATAAAGACTTCAACAGCAATACTTCTCAACTCTGTACTCATCATATGCAGATTTTAACGTCGTAAAACAATTCAAAACGATAAAGTCATCCATCAAAATAATCCTAAATTATCTTTATAAAGCGATTTGTAAAATAAGTAAACAATGGTACATACCGTCACAATAGACAAAGCTCACTCGTTTCGAGTGTCATAAACCGCTGCGCAGTCATAGAACAATATAATAATTTAGGCGTTGTCGGGGAGAAGGCAGGGAGGGATCAGTGGCATTGTGTGCGCCGACGGGCCGTCTGCATCAAATCTGTTTTGTGAATCCCTTCCATGGGACGAAGGCTTAAAACCTCATTTAGCGGAATTTCAACGCCTCCACCACTTAACGTTATGACTGAAGAAAATTGTCGCGCAATTTAAATAACTTTTAAGAGCCCTTCCCCGTTCTCTCCGATTTTTTAAAACGCAGACAACGTTTGATGTATAAATTTTCCAACTAGCGGACGACACGTAGTCTTCGTTAAGGTAAAATGGTACTTCGCTTACTTATGAATCGAATTGTCTCAATTTCAGAAAGTCGCGTTCACGACTTCCTTAAACGTAAAGTTATCTAAAATTTAGAACGTCGCGTGTTTACGATAATCATTTTACATAATTTTAATTATATTTTACATTCATTAGACACAAAATAATAGGGTGGATTCAGCGTTTATTGCTAGAGATTTCTTCACATTTTATATTGCACAAAAGTGTATCATACTGTTCAACAACACTTGAATCGGTAGACAATCAATGCGACAGGAATTGGAATCATTAGCTAATTAAACGTTCGAAACTCCCCCACGTAAATTACTAAAGCAAGTTACACATTAAACAGTGCCGGACTAATATGAGAGAGAACGTCAAAGGCATTCAGGTATCATACCTGAACTGAACACAAACAGTTTCTGAACTTAATTGGAAAGCGACCGGCGCTGGATGTATTTGTACAGCGCTCGCCGCGGCCGCTCTGTGTGCCCAGCTCTCGTGCGACTTGTGTCAAAGACGGACCTTGTAAGTATGAGGTCCTTACGCTGACGAAAAATCCTTTGACAAAATGGTACCAAGATTTTACAAATATTAAAAAGTATTGAGAACAAAAAGTACATACGAATTCATTACATGCAACGTGCAGCGCAGTACCAACTAAAATTGTATTATTGTGCTATCTATAACCATAATATTTATTTATAATTACAGTTTAACGACACGTTCTGTCAGGACGTTACATCCCCTGTAATATATATATACTCATAGACTGGTCTTATCTTATTTTATAAAAAAAATTGTTATATTATAAAATGCGATGTAGTAATTCCCATTGAAGAGCTTGAAGTTGTAACAGAAATTTAAAAACAGCGAGTTAGCGACGGTAGTTTGTACTTTTATGTTTTAAGTTTTAGACAAGACATAGTTTGATAGTAACTCAGTAAGTTTCAAAGTTTATTCAATGTTATTTTTAGTCGGGTTTTATTCAACATTGTTGTTACTTTTAGTTTTTAGTAGTTTTATCACTGGATTAACTAAGTCCAAGAATTGAGTGATCTCTATTTTATTATTAATAACAAATATAAGAAGGTAATAAAAGTCAAGAAAGAAAACATAACAGTTAATATTTAAATTTTTCAGCCCAATTAAAAATAGGTAATTTACAAATATAAATACGATCAGCTTAATACAGATATATATAAATTAATCAAATCAATCGAAATTGACGAAACGGCATAACTCATCGACGTTTAATCCAATAGCCAATTAAGTAGAAAGCTACGAGACGAGACGTCATCGAGTTAATCAACAAAATACCCAACACGAAATTGGTTAATGGAGCTTATTGAAATCCGCCATCCTGTTAATCAATAAACATAAACGTCGGAATCAAAATCGGGCCGCGTAAAGTCAAGGACCGATACCCAAGGGGGAAAGTTCAAAGACATCGGATAGAGCTACTATTGGAAAGGTTAAGCATCCGCGCTTTAGACTGTACAGATGCTGAGCGTGTGACATCAAGCGATTATCGCTGAGGGCGTAAAATGAACGCGGTTCTAAGGCGGGGAATATATCTTTAAGAAAGATTAACGATCGTCAGGTAAGGAGAGCGCTTGGGGTCGGGCTGTAATTAAACGCAATGGATGGAGCCTTCCCAAAGATTTAGATAGAGGGTAGGCGTCTAGCTGAGTTATGATTTCGCGCGAGATGTGATTGGCAACCCTTAATAAAGGACGTGAATCGACTTTTTGAAGTTAACTTCGGCCATTACTCATTCTAAAGGTCGCTTATCCATTGAGAGAACAATCAATTAAAACAAATAATAATATTAACAAGGCCATATTTAAATATAAATGGGACGTCAATCAAACAACTCGGTAGGCAACGGACTGATTTATTAAATATTAAGGTTACCCACAGTTGGGTTATGGTTATACCTTACAATAAAAAACAAGGCAAACTTGGTTAATCATACTTCATACTTAATAAAAAATGCGAAAGTTTAGATGGATGGATGTTTGTTAGAGTGTGTAGCCTAAACTGCTGAACGGATTTCGATTAAATTTGGTATAGATATAGAGGACAGTCTGGAAGAATACATAGACTACTCACTTTTTTTTTAAATTCCACGCGGACGGAGTAGCGGGCAAAAGCTAGTAAGGAATCAAAATCAACCTTCAATCACATTACTTAGTTTGCAATTATGTCATTTTTTAATAATAACATTTAACTACAAACTACAATAACAATAAAATCTACTTATACTAGTATGATACACATAAAAGTTTTATAAAAGTTTATCTTCTTGGAAAGGACACGTAGTTATACGTGTACGTTGTAAAGAACCTTTTAGGGTATTTACATGACCCGGGAGGTCACAATTCTTCCTTGCTTCGCGAAGCGTGACCAGGGTGTCACATATATTACCAGCCCTTTCGCGCCCCTAACAGCCCTTTATTATTGTCTACAATAATATCCTTTTCCTTAACAGCCTATTTGCAATCACATGATTACAGTTAACTGAAAAAACCTACACAAAAATAACCATTAGTATACAGTAATGCAAAAAAATGCATACCAGAGTAACTCTTAGTTTTTCCAGTTGTAATCTATACTAATATACTCGTAATAAAGCGTAAACACACACTTCGTTGTTGCCTAAGATGTCAGCAATTTTTGAATAATTCTTTTTTTAATAAAAATATATAGCTTAAAGCTTGACGTAAGTGTGTTACGTCAAGCTTTAAGCTATATATTTTCACGCCATTAAACTTAGAAGATATTGTTTTGGACAAAAACCCTTATGTGGGAAAGAGACCATAAGTTGCTGCCAACATCAAGGAAGCAAGATTGCCATGGTTGGTCATGTCATGTCATTTTGACATTTGCAATTGATAATGTGACAAATGTAGGTAAACAATGAAATAAAGATTTTATAATTTCACGCGGATGAAGCCACACGGGAACAGCTAGTTTCAGGAATAAAACCTTACTAAAACAAAACGAAAATAAATGCAATTAATCTTCTCATTTTTAATTATACAGGACACAGGTTAAGCCAATGCATTATGCATTTATTCTTCGTTTTACATGGTAATAATTCTATATCTACATTAAACTATATCATAGCGATATAGTAGTTTTATGTTACATCATTTGCCGCTTTAACAGCGGTCTAGGGTCTGATAGGTAGTGCGGTTAGCTCGTAACACAATAGGTTTATGAACTTATCAAATTTCATATTAATTAATACGCATATCGAACTTTCTTACAATATTAAGTTACAACTAAGGTAACAATCTCAAAATAAGACCACAATCTAAAAGTTATATACTATATATAAGTCGTTACTTGGATCATGAGTTAACAATTAAAAGTTCATGATAAAAGTATCAAATACGAAATTTTAAAAAATGCCATAGAAATATCTAGAAGAGCAACTATTATACCTAACAATTTAATTGATACCGATGTTATTTATCATTCCATTTTTCTAGAACTAAGAAGTAAGAGATACAACCTAGTCAAATTATATCTAAACATTAATTCCAGTATCAAGAAGGTTATTCCTCTCCAATTCGTCTATTAATGCAACTAGCTAGTACAGACAAGAGCATTGGCAGATCGATTGTCCGTCGGTCTGTCGCCGCACTAATCCGAAACATAGGCGGCAAGCGGTACCCCCGATGATATGTCAATTAGAGCATTGGATGCAGCTATAACGAAGTGAGCGACCGCTTGTGTCAGCTTGAAATTTCACAGCGAGCTTTGTCGTGTTTGACAAAGCCCCCTTTATAGTATTAACACTGTATAACTTAGAATTGAGGTTCATGTGAACAATATTCATACTGAACCCTTTGTAACATACGTTTGTTTAATCTATACTAATATAATAAAGCGTAAACACACACTTCTTTGTTGCCTAAGATCTCAGCAATTACAGCATATTTTTAAATAATTCTTTTATTAATAAAAAAACCCTACACTTACGTCATACTTTAGGCTATATATTTTCACGTCATTAAACTTAAGGGGTAAATATATTGGATAAAAACCCTAAAACCCTAAAACCCCGTGGAAAAGAGACCATAAGTTGCTGCCTACATCAAGGAAGCAAGATTGCCGTAGTAAGGTAATTTGTAGTTTGACATTTGCAATTGAGAATTTGCCAGATGTAATCAATAAAATAATGTTTTTACAATTCCATGCGGATGAAGCCGTACTGGAACAGCTAGTATAAAATAAAATCGCTTCCCGCTGCCTGTCTGTCCCAATGTATGCTTATCTTTAATAACGTTTGTCAACGTGGACATCTTCACTATAATTTAAAAATCATTCTAAAGTTATAATTTAAATATTTAAAAGTAATTTATTGTCTGTTGTTCGTTAAGTGCGTTTATACTGCGTCCCGTCACGTACGCAAATAGTCGGCGAGACAGAGTTTACTGTTCGGGCTCTAATTTAATTCCCCGTGTACTCGGACCGCCTAAAAAATAGCCTCATTTCAAATGCGAATGCAACGAACGTGCCCCATTTGAATCCTACACGAATGCAAATCGCCACCGGCCGTACTTACTTGAGCTTTCATTTACCTTAATTAATAAACAGACATACAAAGGCCCGGCCTTAATAAAGAACATGCGATTAATATATTGAGATGAAAAAGCAGAAATTCTTTTGAGTTATTCGACTGTTATTCCTAAGCACATTGAAGCTCAACAGAAAATGACAAAATTCCTTTTCAATTTCAAAGGCGAAGAAAAAAGAAGCCTAAAATAGGTATTAGAGAAAAAATTTTCAATTACCATTACAATATTTAAGTTCGCTTTACCATCGTAATTAATTATTATTATTTAATGATTACTAACACTTGATAACGTACTTATAAAATGATACGATACATCGTTACTTCTTACTTCTTATCTTACTAATCTTACTAATATTATAAATTCGAAAGTTTAGATGGATGGATGTTTGTTAGAGTTTGTAGCCTAAACGGCTGAACCGATTTCGATGAAATTTGGTATAGATGTGAGGATAGTCTGGAAGAACACATAGGCTACTCACTTTTGTTATTTTTTAATTCCATGCGGACGGAGTCGCGAGCGAAAGCTCGTACAACATATTACAACAACTAAATACTTTACATATCTATTCTGTAAATTGAAAACTCTATGTGATTCTCTTTTATGGATATAAATCTGGCTAGAAAGTTTAGTACACAGACTACTTTTGGTACAGAGAGTGTAAAGTTTTCCTGACAGTAAGTCAGTCTAGTCTACAATTAAGCAAGAAGACAGCAGACGGCGCGCGATAAAGCGCTCTGAATAAATGATGCGACAGCACACTCGGCCGCAAATAGCGCCGACCGCACGCTGCGAGCAATGATTTGTGCCTTAATACCTTAGCAAATACCCTTTGGATGGAATGGACAACGCACGCGACTATTCAAAACACAATAACTATTAAGCTTGAAACATACTTGTATTTGTAACCTTATAAATTTTAGTCATGAAGAAGTAAAAAGTGTTTGTTCCTTAAACTAATATTTTAACGAAAATGTTTTTTTTATTATTTAATAATTTCCTTGTCCTTGTCGATAGAGCCACCTCAAGTTGTCTCTCCCTTGTGCCAATTTTACATTTTAACAACTTAATTTTTAGTTATAAAATGTTTTGTTAAATGAATTACAAGATAAATAACGCTATAATATAGCTAGTAGTAGAAATAACTTCACTGAAGTATTTACGGTAGAGATATTTCACTTTACATCCAAATTAGCGCGTACCCAACAAGCAATTTCCAAAGTCGTAACAGTGTAATACACTATGATTTATACGCCGATGATATTTTATTGAGGCCATAAAACATCTCGAAACGGTTTCAAGGCGAAACCTTCCTATTATACTTTAGAACATATTTCCTTGGAGAGGACGAAATTACCTGACGCGATAATAAATGTATGTGTATGCGCAAATACAATAGACAAATACAAATATTTATAAAATACTCAAAGAAAGACTGAAGTCCAAAACTTTCGTCCTTTTTTTTAAAACACAAAATGTACGTTTTTATTCGAGGTTTTAAAATATTTTTTACATTTACAACAGTAAATAAAGAAACTGATGTTTTATTTAACAGTAACTTTAATGATAATGGTTTTATAACGACTTGTAGTACTTATGTAAAAACAAACAATAAATTGCCTTATGAGATAGTGCAAAAAGTGTTTTGCGCAAAGCGAAATATTATTTCTGCAGCTTTCTTATAAGAAAGTTAAAATATCTGGCACATTTGCCGTCTCCGTGTCGCCAGCGGCGTTATTCCTCCCTTGGGTGCCTAAAATGTTGCACGAACAATGAAAATTTCAACTCCAACTAATTAAAATGGATTAAGATTTTGTGATCTATATAACAAAGTATCTTAATCTAGATGATCTGGATTTAATTGTTAGGCATAAAAAATATTAGTGAACCACGTAACGTGCGTATAACCTAATATTTCCAAAGCAGTTTTTCAGGTTACCAAAAATACTTATATATTGTTAAAACATTTAAAGGTATTAACATCAGATAACTAACTTAGTAGTCACATATCACATTATTTTTTGCACAGCTATTACAAACTTCTATTCGTAGCAAACCTCTACGGCGGCGTAGCAACTGAACTAGCTTTTTTTGTAACTTAATATTAATTTTAATTTATTCAACACACATTTGTATATCTTTACACACAATAACGCTTCCTATTTTTAGAGCATACCAAATAGAAAACGCACGGTTTTGCTAAAAGTAACATTTTAATGTCCATGTTTTGCCATCGAGCCTGAAATTGCCAAATTTATGTCGCCCAACACTAACGTAATTGTGGTCTACGACATCACTCCAAATTAGATTCAATGGGAATGCGCAAAATGGTTGTCAGTGAAAGTTTACAAGCTTATATTTATGGTCGACAAACAATGAGGAAATGTTCATTTAATTGTCGATGCTTTTAACAATTATGTAGTGTATAGTTTCTTTCTAACAGTACACAGATTAACATCAGGAGACATTAGACATAGCATCATTTTTTCTTACGCAACGTGTTAATAAAATATTATTTAGATTGTTTAAACTTTCGTGAGACATTTTATAACTAATTATTTTACGGCATTACTCACGTCTAATTTATTTCCGGTGTCGGCACCGACAAGTTTCGGACCCTGCGGGGGTTCTTCTTCAGGGCGAGTGTTAGTGGACTTGTTTCGTGGTCGCGTCGCGCCTCGCACTGCGGGCCATCGCTCGAAGGGCGCGACTTGAGGGGGCGGGGGGCGCCGGGGGTGCAGTTGCAATATTATTTAGGTTTAAAATATGTACTAATATATCTATTCCAAGTCACACTCTGTACAAATATTTGAACTAAAACCGTTCCAAACAAAAGAAAAACGACAGTGTAGTTTTACATTCTCTTTGAAAGTTGACCAGAAATAGTATTATCTCAGCGCCGGTGGTTTCTCCGTTTCTAAGGTAAACTCGCTCCGGGCATTCTGTTTCGTTTATAGCAAAATACACAACAACCTGGATCATCTTAGCATTAATCCTACGGAGTTAAGTCTCGTCTTAACATTAGTAGTAAAAAAAAGTATAGCTCTAAATAAATAACAATGTACGAGCAACTATGATACCTTTTTTAAGTTGGAAAAAAAAACTGGAAACCTATTTTATTGTTCATTGATCATAGTATTGAGTTTTGTCATTTTAAAACATACATATAGCATTGAAAAAATTGATATAAAACATAATTTTGATGTAACAAAACATAGTAAAACATATTATTGTAACTTTCATCGCATTTTAAATTTATAACTTCTGTCATATGTTAAGGTTGTCATAACTCTGGAATTCATGCAACTTGTTTAACAGCATATAAAGTTCATAAACTTTCTTCGCTGATAAGAACATCTTGTGTGATTTACGTTCATGAAAATGTTAATACTTGTTAAAATATTTATGAACTTCTGCTCGTAAACTAGAGATTTAAAATAAATGAGCAAAAAGGTTAAAAGAGTGATTTAAGAAACAAATATTTTCAATTAACTAATCATTGCAGTATATATTTTTGTTGAAAACATTGTCCATAAACTCATCAATTGGAATACATATACTCGTACTACGTAAAACATAAACCTGCTATTATATTTCGTAGAACTAGCTACAACTTCTACGACGTAGTACTTGTCTACGACGTATCAGTTGTAGCGCCACACATTTGTTACTCTATCGTTGCTCTATACGAGTACTTTGCAGTTATCCTATTATCAAACACATTAGGTACGTGTTTGCAAATATAATCAAACCATTTAAATACCAACTTGTCTCATAACAGACTGTATACTTGTTTAGCGTAGTCTGAGCATCTAGCATAATCTAAAGCGAACAAATTAAGTGTTTAATCTAGCAGAAACTATGTTAACTACGGCCAAAATATCCCATTAGGCTACGTTATAGTCCTCATCAACCTGTAAATTGTTCGCCCCAGACACTAACGCTTAGACTAACATGTACAGATAGGTACAGAATTATCCTGACATGTTACGTTTTTGTGGTTATAATGTACTTGTGTAACAGGATTATTTAATGCGTTTCCTTGTTGAGCCTCGATATCAATTTTGTATCATTAAAAGTACTTGTAATAGTAACTCAAACCAATTTGACATTTATAATATCATTTTTTTGTTTTCTTTGTTAAGCCACTCCTAATTTCAGAAAACTATTGAACTTATCTGACTGTAATCTTACTAATATTATAAATGCGAAAGTTTAGATGGATGGACGTTTGTTAGAGTTTACTGCCTAAATTGATGGACGTATCTCGATAGAAATTAGCAAAGATGTACAACATAGTCTGGAAGAACACTCAGGCTACTTGCTTTAGTTTTTTAGTCCCACGCAGAACGAATCACAAAATGTAAATATTCAATGATAAAAAACTTTTCCTACTTTCGACTGCCGACACAAATGGGTCACCGTGACAGCCGACATTGATGTGACGTTACATTGGATAGATGAGGCCCACTTGTCACCGCGCGTGTCACATGTTTACAAGTGACAAGGCTCATATTACTCATACATCACACAAGCTGAGTGATGAGAACTCGAGCCTGTTTGACTTAACGATTGTGTTTTTAATTTAAACGCTCGTCGCTTTTATAGGTCACTAGCTTACGCCCGCGACTCCATCTGCGTGGAATAAAAAAAAACAAAAGTAATTAGCCTATGCTCCAGACTATCCTCTACATCTATGCCAAATTTAATCGAGATACGTTCAACTGTTTATGCTACAAACACTAAATATCCATCCATATAAACTTTCGCAGTTATAATATTAGTATTTAGTACGAATGTACTCTTAAGCGTTCTAAATAATTTCCAAGTCTTAGTAACATTTTTTTATTTATCAACTCATTTAATTCGGTTGAACTGTACATAAACACTGTAAAAACTTATCTTTAAAATCAAATGATAGTACAATTAATTAACTTAAAAAGGTCCAAATAACATTAAATTAAAGTCCATGTTACTAATAATGAAACGGAAATTATAATCGTGTTTTATACAAGGAAAATAACATTTGGAAAGCAAATTACTTTAGGGCATAAGCTGAAACAGTTCGCAACGAACGTAACATCAGGCCGTCTGTTGACGCCCGCGGCAACCTCTTTAATTTATTACCGAAATTAACGACACCAACTCCCAAAGTACGCCAGAACATGAATTTAATCTTTTATCAGAAACATTGTGTATAGCTTTAAGAACAAATAAAAAAAATATCAGAAGCACGTATCGCTGCCAATAATATTTTAATTAACATTGGCTCATTAACCTAACAAAATTTCCGACAATACGAACTATTCATTTCGATCGACAAAATGAGTACAAGAATTTATTTCAGCATTGCATGTCATCTTGCTCGGATACGGAACTATTGTCGAATGCATCGAGTAATTAAAGCATTTTGTAACCAAATAAAAGACACAAGCAACGTACAGCGATGTTCCCATGCAGTACAAAATGAAGGAGATTGGATCACAAATGAACAATGCATCCATTGTTCGTTCAACAAAAGGATGTACGGTATTAATTTACTCTGTGACAAATGGCCTATGTTGGCCTGACTATTTGCAATGTTTCAGTACGTCAACAATAATATATTCATTATTTTTGTACAATTAATAACTTGATAATATTACCAATTGAATTAACAGCTATAGTAGCAGAGCGCATTGTTTATCCTCTTTTTTTTTATACAATAAGGTGGCAAACGAGCACGCGGCCACCTGAATTCGTCAAAATGGCGAAGCGACCGCTGCTCATAGACATCCACAAATGCAGATGCGTTGCCTACCCTAAATCGACGGAGGAGGAGACCCACATAAAGAGAATGATCCCCTTCCTATGCGTCTCCTCCACCGTCAGATCCACTTTCCCATCCAGTCCTTTCCTTATAAGAAATGGGTGGAACGGGAAAGGGACTAAAGTTGGGCCTCCGGCACCACACTCATCAGACGAAACGCGGAATTGCTTCCACTTCACGCCTGTCTTCTGTGTGGTCGTGGTATTGCACCGGACGACCCGACCCATTCGCGCTAAGATGTTAAAGTTCTTTAAAATATTGTTTATATAACGGCGATGAAAACCACTTTACCATATAAAACATAGTGAAAATTACTTTTTATACAATGTGTGGTATAAACAGGCTCATAAAATTGTTTTAAATTCAAAACGTCACATGCCAGTCGATTTCTATCAGTTGCCAGTAACATGCGACGGAAAGTAGGACATTGTGTTTCGTATAGTTGTGAAATGTAAACATAATGAGATGTATATAACTGCGATAGACGAATTCGCATGTAACATGCGAAATGTTGGCAGAAATATCCACAATCTTGGAGCACGGAATGTGAGCCGACCTATTTATTAAAACGATATACGACTACACGTATGAAAGATTTCCGACATCGTAAAACCTCTGCGAGATACTGTATTTCATGTAACAAAAACCGTATATAAAAACATCAACTGCGATCACAATATTTATAGCTCTGTTAAATATTAATGATAATAAAAAGGTTAAGTCGAGAAAAAACGCACGATCGTCGTTAAATGAAGCACTAAAATTAAACATACGTACTTGTTATCTCAATGTCGTTACATTTATTGGCTGTTTGTTTTATTTGTACTGTTGCGAGAAAGTTTTTAATGTCACTTAATCCAAACAAATGATATCAAACCTTGAATGCCACGCCCGTGTAACTTCCTAACCAGCGAAAACAGTTTAAACAAAAAGCCTAGCACTGAGATAACTTTTCACATTTTACAACGTGGACATAAAGCGGTGACCCATTAATCATAGTGAGAGAGCGGGCCATTGTTGCAGGTCTCCGACAATGCACCGACATTGCTCCGACAATACGCCGACAATGCGAACAGTTGTCAGCAATGGCTTTGTGCGATCCAGTCGATGCATAGATCTGGCCTCCTACATTCAAACTGCTACGAGAAATGAAAATATCGCGATACATTACGATAGGAAGATTGAATGGTTCAATAATGTTAGAGCGTGCACCTGAAACTAAACTATCGCACAACTGTTTAGTCTCGCTTTGATTCCTATGAGCTTATATGGAGGTGCGCACACTACTCGATTTTTAGTTGTGCAACTAAACAGTTGAATTGGCTGCGAAACAATCGATAATCGCACAACAGTGCGATAATTTAGTCAAACGTGTGCGCCCGCTCTTATTGTGAGCATCGTCTTCTAACACTTCAATATAGCTTCGAGCTATATAAGTCAAACACATTGAACAGTAGGAACGTCTCTCGGTCTATAACAAGTGAGTATCGATAACAATAGCACAGGTTTAATGAAAAATAAATCTAAACTGTTGTCCATCAGTGTCGTATTTTGTCATATGAATATATTCGAAATGACAGCAACGATCCGTAACTAAACGAGTTGCCAGTAAAAAAACAGGTTTCACATCGCGGCGTACCCGCTCACCGTGACAGTGGCCGAAAAAATAAAACATAACAAACATCATACTGATACGAAAACTCAAACCATGTTAGTTTTAGACCAGAACTGTAGTTTCTAAACATAAATTGCATCGTTCTAGTACTACATAATCTAAGAGCCAGCGACAGCCAGACCTATGTTATTTTATTATAGCTGAAACTTTTACTATACATGTACCCTGTAAAGGTAAAAACGACCATAGTATAGTAGCAACACTTTATATTTTAATATGGTATGAAGGACACAGTTTTAAAATAAAAAATAAATATTCCATTTCTAAACGAGACTTTATACCTTTTTTATATAAGAAAAGGGCGCAAACGAGTGGTGGGAACACAGAGGTGGTCAACGACGCCCATGGACATCCGCAACACCAGAGGAACTACTGCGTTGCCGGCCTTTGAGGAAATAATAGGCTCGCTTCTTGAAGGACCCTAAGTCGTACTGGTTTGGAAATACCGCCGAGGACAGACCGTTCCACAACGCGGCTGCGGGGGCAGAAAGTTCTACGAAAACGATTTTGCAGCAGTATCAAACTGCACAACGTTTATACTTAATTTTAATATTCTCCGGCATTGTACGCAGCGACCTGTTCAAATGCGCTACAATATGTACAACAAAGGCCGCAATACCAACAGTCGACGGTTACTGGACTTATACAATCTATGCAATGTTCTTAAATCTTACTTGTACTTTGACTTAAAGATAGTCTCCGACTTCAAAGATCTCCGCACAACCACTAAAGATGTTTTGTTTTTGTCGAGATTAAGTTTTATTAATTAAAACAACCCTCATATTATTTCCCTTGCCCTCTGTTTGATGCGCCGACATTTATCTAAATTATTGATCAGCTTACCTTGTTCTACTACAAAGGGAGGCTTACGTGAGATTAGGGCGCTAGAACAGTAAGCTTTCGAATGAAGTTGCGATAATACTGCTCTGAAAAGTGACGGCTATGTTACACAATTAGCTGTAAATACTTCAGTGAATTCACTAATATAAACTCCTGAAGTAAAAAGCTTTCGATAAATTTAACTTAAAATATATGTACTTATTTAAACTGGACTTTAATAATGCACACTGTATTAAGCGACTCCAGTAGTCATTTAAGTCTTTGAGTACGGCAATTAAAAAATAATATTTAAAAGTAGTAACAATAATTATGTAATTGCCCCCGTAATTATTGTGGAGACAATTAACTACAGCTTGTGTAACCGCAGCGCAATAAGCGCTTCAAATAATATGAATATACAATTTTGCTGCAAAAAGAATGAGAATCTCCCATATCTGTAGCGGCTACAACACAAGGGAGCAATAATTTCTCTTTTACGACTTGATTTTTTTAAACCGCAACGTTCGTTATTTATAGTAACAATTAAAATAAAACAGATTTATCAATTATTTATTTTAACTTTATTTTAATGACTTCTTTAATTTTTTCCAATTTACGAGTATACTAATAATAATAAAGAGGAATAGCCGTATCACGCTCTACTGGGATCGATCTATTATTACGGACAGGACTATTGCTGCCAATAGGCCTGATATAGTAATAATAGATCGGTCTGAGAGTTGTGTAATGTTAGTCGATATCACTATCCCACATGACGAGAATCTCGTGAAAGCCGAAAATGAAAAATTATTAAAATATTTAGATCTGGCTCACGAGGTTACCGCCATGTGGCGTATGAAATCGACTACCATTATTCCGATAGTCGTTTCGGTGCACGGGCTTATAGCGAAGAGCTTCGACCAACATCTTAAGAAGCTCTCGCTATACAGTTGGATTAAGGGCCCGATTCAAAAGGCGGTTATTTTAGAAACCGCACGCATTGTGAGGAGGTTCCTGTCTCTGCAGCCCTGACCACTGGTTGCTTGAGTCATCGGATTCCACAGCCGGTGGTGCTCTATTTTTTATATAATATATTTTATTTATTTTTTATATAAATCATGTAAAATATATTATATAGATTATATGAAATAAAGATACATAAAGAGGAAAGATTTGTATTTTTGTATATAATGAAATAACTCAAAAACTACTGGGCCGATTTCAAAAATTCTTTCGCCATTAAAAAGGTAAGTTATCAGTGAGTAGCACAGGCTATATTTTTTAATTTCACGCATGCGAAGTCACGAGAAACAGCTAGTAATCTATATTTTTAAAAATACTATTTAAATAGTATATTTTAAGAATTCTTTATAAGAAATTAATTAGGTCAGAAAATAAAAGCCAATCGTAGTTGCAATATTCTTGAACAATAGACAAATGGGAACAGTTATTAACCACTGGCTCCTAGCTCTATGAAATCTTAGACCGGAATGAAAAGAAAAATTACAATGACTGCGCATTGCGGTCAGCGAGAGATTTTCTATTATCCCGTACCTCTAGATTTCATGTAATTTCTTTCAATGTTCTACAATAGGTAGGTTTTTGGAAAGAAAAGATTTACATCGTCAGTTATTAAACGGAGATAAGGTAAACATCGTACGCCTCATCATTTTTTCTTACTCATCTCATTTAGAGTTTGTTACCACTTAACACAAGAAAGATTGAAGGGATCTAAATAAATTTTGGAACAGAGATAGGACATTCTTCGATAGGATATTGGCTATTATTTTTTCCTCTACGTGGACTAATATGCTGGTACTAGGAAGTTAAAGATAAGAAAGATATGATAATTGACTTTTTTAGTATCACATTTACAAAAACAGTTTATAACCTACACATATCGTAAAATCTCTTGCGTGTGACGTCTTCATGTGACTGTGAGTATGAAGATGTATCAGTAATTACTAATTAATAGTGAATTTCGTTCGTAAAACGTTCCGAAAAGCGCAGGGCACAAGCGCTTAAATAATTCATCCAAATGGCCGTATCATCAAATAACAGACCCCGAATGAAGGGAAACAGTACCGTTCTACGCAAATAGATGAAAATTCATCCGATCAAACAATACCCTCCCCCCGCCCTTCCCCTCCCCCGTACCCGCGCTGCTCGTTTGCTACAGAGTAAATATCTTAGCAGCAAGTAATGTGTGCTTTAGACCAAATGTTTCGTATATTTCATGCTTATTTTTATTACTAACTAGCTGTTGCCCGCGACTTCGTCCACGTGGAATTAAAACATAGTTAAAAATATTACTCAGTGATGATTTAGCTTTTTAATGGTGAAAGATTTGTTTTAAATCGGATCAGTAGTTTTTGAGTTATTTCGTTAAATACAAAACTACTACAAAAAATAGTCGTACTACTACCAAGTACTCTATAGAAAGGGAGATTTTAAAGGAAACAAGCACAGTGAAGACGGATACGCGACTCCAGCTGACGCCAAAGGAAATAGCAATTGATTCTATCCTGATTGAGTTACGTTATGTGAGCATAATTTTGAAACGTCCTTGTTTGATTGAATCAATAAACTTGAGGTCTGGACTACCGATACATATGTACGGAAGCTAACGGCAACAATGGCCGCTCTGTTACCTAACAAAGGTACGGAACTATTAATTAACACGGACAAATCGCCGCTATAACGACATTGTTCCGCCAACGTTGGACAACTTTTTTTATGAAAGTTACAGAACCACAAAGGAGAATAACATTTTTTTTGACAATGAAATCAACGACATATTTTTTTTGTAATACATCATCATCATTATTACCAGCTCACTATAGGTCCCCACTGTCAGGGGTGACTAGGCCATGGTCAACCATGATGGCCCACTGCGCGTTGGTTGACTTCACACATACCTTTGAATTTCTTCGCCGATATAGGTTGCATCACGATTTTTTCTTCAAAAAACGTTATCATTGATTAAACAAAATTGATTTTGATACCAAATAAAGTTATTCGAATCGATCTCTATAACCTATTGACCTAGATAACTAGGGCATTCAAAACCCCAAGTTGAATTACCTCCGTGATAGAAGAGTCGATTTCGCAAGCTATCGTACCAAGTTATCAGAACTATTGGCAGAAGTGTCACGCTAATGGTACATTCACACGACACTGAAACTTGGTGCAGTACAGGACTCGGTTCCGTACTTTATTTTTAGTAGACAGAAAACATGACACACCTAACTCAAGCCAAAAATAAATGACGACATTTTGATGAGATGTTGGATAATGTATAAAATCCAGGTCTATGCATATGTACAAATGATCCATAAGATTGCTCACAACATACGAGAGGATGAAGTCTTTACGTTTGAATAGTTTCCAAACAAGCCAGACTGAAGTTAGACGGCTTAAGTTTATTCAAAGTACAATATAGTTAGTACGTGTAATGTAGAAGTTTGGCTTATGGCTTCCGCGGCTTATTATGTTAAGCTACCTGCCAGTTATGTACTGTAATAACTTATAATCTATTTTATGTATATCAAGAATAACGTTTTTGTGAACAAACTAACAAAGGTAATCCTTTTTTACACCATTTAGGAAGGATATAAACTATTTGTAGAATATGTTAATTAAATAAAGCGTATGTTCATTTAAGAGCGTGCGTACACCTGAAACTAAACTATCGCACAACTGTTTAGTCGCGCTTTGATTCCTATGAGCCTATATGGAGGTGCGCACACTACTCGATTTTTAGTTGTGCAACTATATAAACAATTGAATCGGCTACGAAACAATCGACAATCACACAACAGTTGTGCGATACTTTAGTCAAAAGTGTGCGCCCGCTCTAAGAAGGTGAGTTTACCTCTATCTGATTGTTAAAAATAAATGAAATAGGAATGTCAACAAGCATATCTATTTGTGCTACACAAAATGACGGACGATGTTTTACTAGTATAGAGACGACAACAGAGCGCTATAAGTTAATTTTACTACAGGTTACTGGTTTACACTGAGCCCAGTAACGGCTTAGCTTCACGACTATGTACAAAGAGATTGGATACACCTGAACAATGGCCGTCGCAGCACAATGGACGTGCTATTAATTAACTCTCACACAAATCGGTAATAAGTAGAGAATGTTGCAGCGATAATACTTTCAACAACTATCACATAATTTTATATGGTTTATTTACTACAGTTTTTCGTCAAATTCGTAAATTGCAAGAGAAATTGACTCAAAAATACATCAAATATAGAAAAAAGTCTATATCATCATCATCATCATCATCACCACCCGCTCACTGTATGTCCCCACCTAGGGGCTCGAAGCCTACCCTAAGTTAGGTGACTTTATCAATGATCATAAAAAGGACGACAACAATATCTCACGTTCAATTTGGGAAAACAAATTGTTTTTTACAATGCATACATACTTTCTGACAAATCAGGAATATTAGACGTTAGCTTCGTAATCTATACTTAATATAATAAAGCGTAAACACACATTTCTTTGTTGCTTAAGATGTCAGCAATTACAGTATATTTTTGAATAATTCTTCTTTTAATGAAAAGCCCTACACTTACGTCACGGCTTAGGCTATATATTTTCACGACATTAAACTTAGGGGGTAAATATTTTGAATAAAAACCCTAGTGTGGGAAAGACACCATAAGTTGCTGTAGCAAGGTAGCAAGATTGCCATGATTTGTAATCATGTCATTTTGACATTTGCAATTGATAATTTGACAAATGTAAACAATGCAATAAAGTTTTTATAATTACACGCGGATGAAGCCGCAAGGGAACGACTAGTAAATGATAAGTCTAGAATAAACTACTCTCTTACACGCACTATGAAGCCATCTGGAGTACTAAGTAAACTCCAGCAGTGTAACCAGAGTGGAGAATGTTTGAAAACTATTCAAATATAAAGGCTCTATCTCTCTGAGTGCGGAGAAGTAATTAGTTTCGAAGATCCTACTATTAGCATAATTGAAAAGTTCTAAACTCAATTTCGTAGGTGTCTCATAAGTATCTACATTAAAAAGTTACATAAAAGATGAAACACTTTCCTACTCTAGCGTCCTAAGAAAACTGTATTAAAATTTTGTCAAAACGCAGTAGTTTAGAAACGTAAAAATGCATTTATTTTTAATTTACAACCAACTAAAACATGGATAAAATCAACACACAATTATTTATCAACAACGAAAACAAATATACTCACTGTCAAAAATATTATGTTCATATACTGTACAAAAATCAGAGGCATGTTTACATTTTATAATGAAAACAAAATATTAATTTGTGTTATCGACGATCCACAGGCAGCGCTACGAGCAGAATTTAATCTCTATATGCCAACACGCTATCTCAGAATATGCTGCCGAGTGTAATGAAACATTCCATTCTCATTATTGAGAACATAGTTGCAGAACCAACTTATGAGATGTAACTTCAGTCATCCTATTTTAAAATCATATGCAATGTTCATTGTCACAATTAAATCAACATAACTTTCTTTATTAAAATAATTATCGAAACATCATTTATCCAAACATGCAGCAAAGGAACTTTAAAACAATTCTTTCTTTTAATATTAAAAGAAAATAAAAACAACACGACCGAAGCTACCGCATTAAAATGTCAATAAAAGTCAAATCTAAATTGCGTACTCGTTCTTAACTTCACCACCGTTATATTGTGAATACACGCAGATATAATCTCCTTTCAGCATACTTATTGTAAACCTGAAAGCTTTCGCGGCCCGTTGAGCTCCTTACAAACGAGTTATTAATCTGTCGACGGTGTTCGCAATTTAAAAAACAAACACCTTTTTAATACGTCTCGACTTGAATATTAAATGTACCTCAAAATACGTCTGACGATTTTATTCACGTTAAAGATCAAAACAGTATACGCCAAAAATGATTTATAAATGTTCTTTAGGTGGTTAAATTATTACGTAATATTTAGTTAAATAAAAGTCATAGAGAACTTTCATCATCAACAGCACAATACTCAAAACTTTTATTATCTCTCAAACGTTTAAAGACATAGGTTAAATGTTATACGCTTTACATAATAAAAGAAAACAAACCGTAAAAAGATATTAACCTAACCTCATATACCTACAGCGTAGCCGAATTGGCTTCACTTAATAAAACGACAACAAAAATTCAGCCATAAGGGAATTACGTACTACGTTGTTTGAATAAAATGAGTGCAAAAATTTCCAACGCCCTTACATTTGCTCTGCGACATCGTATTATAAGATAATCTTTGACCATAGAGAAACGGACTAGACAAGAAGCTAGCGTTGTAAATAAATTCTTTCATTTTTCGCGGGAAGTGAGATAAAAATGACAATCACACTTGTGCATATCATGCCAGCACTCAGTTAAAACAACTAAAATTTACACCTGAACGCAAGTTTACATCTTATTGTTTACTTTTTTTGACAATTGGCAATGAAGGTGCTTTACTGGTCCTGTCTCTTAAAACTCAAAGTAGACAGGCCTACCAAGACGTGGCGTGAAATTGCCTCCGGATGAGATACGAAGATGCACCTACATGTAATACCCACGTACACTTTCACGTTATAAAAATGTTAGAAAGTTCCATTCTATGAACTTATATTAGAATGGGATAAGAAAATTGAGAATGCTTTTAAAATGAGCTTTATGAGAGCTTTCTGAGATATATCGTTTCACTGATATTAGCATGTTGTTTATCAAAAGAAATATTTGACATTTCGTTACTTCAGAAGTTGTCCTCCCATTTTTTTCAACACATCATTAAAATTTATAACCTAGATTTTATCTAAATATAATATTCCATGTAGCCTTTAGTAAAGTGTAAACGTAGGCATTTATTTCTTACCTGTAACGTCCCTCGGGAACAGGAATATTTATCAGCATAAAAGTTTAAGCGAAAACTGCAATTCTATTGAGCCATTTTATGAGCAAGCTATCGACTATTCCACAGAGAAATGCGAAATTAATCTTGCTCCACATTAATCTTCTCGTTGTATTTATCCTCAATATTTAATAGTCATATTTTCCACGTTGATTCATATAACATCTTGATTTAAAATTATTTTTGTATTTAAAAGACGTTTTCATATATTCTAATGATAAATAAAGCGTAATTACGTAAACTACCAAACTATAACATAATAATATCAGATTTTGATGAAAGTTTGTAAATGTTAGATTTAAATGAATACTAATCTATACTAATATAATAAAGCGTAAACACACACTTCTTTGTTGCCTAAGATGTCAGCAATTACAGCATATTTTTGAATAATTCTTTTTTGTAATAAAAAGCCCTACACTTACGTCACGCTTTAGGCTATATATTTTCACGCCATTAAACTTAGGGGGTAAATATTTTAGATAAAAACCCTAATGTGGGAAAGAGACCATAAGTTGCTGCCAACATCAAGGAAGCAAGATTGCCATGGATTGTCATCATGTCATGTCATTTTGACATTTGCTATTGATAATTTGACAAATGTAGGTAAACAATGAAACAAAGTTTTTTATAATTTCACGCGGATGAAGTCGCACGGGAACAGCTAATATATAGAAGAATGGTAGATGTAATATATATCACGCTAGCTTATTTACCACTATCGCCCGTTCTCCTATAATAAATAGTCAATAGCCTCCTTATGCTCCAAGTTCAATAAACCAAAGCTCAAATGAATTTACAAACAAAACATATCGCTGTTAAATATCAACCATTACCTCTCAATTAGTTTAGTTAAGCCGAAGTACAGCGCACGGTGCAGGCAAGCCGCGCATAAATTAGTCTTGTTAAGTGCAGTACAGGAATTTAATCCTCATATTTCGTCTGCTCTGGGGTTCGGCATATCTTTTCGGGGGTAAAGCCTAGCATTGCTACAAGTGAAATTGAGTTTTAACTGCCACACACAAGGTTATATATCCCTTGGTAATCAAATCTATCGTTTCATATTAAGCTACCCCTATAAAAATACGTCGATATTGAAGACTTTAATTATAGCTTATTAGGTTTCAAATTCGTTTGTTTATTTAAGAAAATACATCCTTCTTTGGATTAGAGATCTCCAAATTTAATGGTGTTCATTATTTGGTAAATGAAATCGGATTACCGGACCCTGTCTAAGTCCAATCTGACTAAAATATGAGATTTTTAATGTTCTATGAACGAAATCTTTAAACAAAAGTTTTGTGTATCTCAGAAAACTTTTACTATCTGGCAACAAAAAATAAATGTTTATATCTTCATGACTTTTCCTTACTTACGATTTTTTATTTTCTGTAAATCAAAATTAAATGAACGAAAAACTTCTGGTAATGAAACTGGTAATTTTTGTTGATTATTTATCGTTTATTATTCTATTTTGTATATTTGTATCGTATTTTCATTAGACATTCTGATACAAGCTGATAGAAGGCTGGAAGTTTCAAAGTAGAGGCTCCGAGGAGGTTGGGAGTCCTTTGTATTGTGCTAGTTGTAATTTCCTAGCAGACGAGCCGCGCGACAATCCCGACTTATCTTTGTTCCTTGACTACACTTTCCCTTGGGCTTCCGTATTTCCATCAATGCTTTTGCAACCCACTACAACTCTATTACCTTTGTATTAAAGTTCATATTCCTTTAAATTTATGTAATTATAACTGGTTGTAAGACGTGGCTTGATTTATGTCGCAACTTCACAACTTTTGTAGTCGCTTTCATTCCACACAGCCGAGAGCAAAGCAACTGGTTTGTTTGCGTTCTTTATATTCCCGTTTCACTTTGTTCAGAGCACGCTCGTTGAGGGTCTTGTAAATTAAATTCAATTTATAAGCACCAACAACTGCATTACGCTTACGGGGCGCTTGGTTTAGCTGCAAAGAGTCTTGTTTGAGTTTAACAATTCATTTGCTGAAACAAATGATTGTGGAATATGACGCAACTGTCTTTATCATCGAATAATTTGATAACAAGAATATCGCTAGACTGTCAAGCTTTAGTTTATTTTTAATTATAGGCAGACAAACATTGATAGAACCAGATTGTAAATTTGTATGGAATAGATGGGCATAATTAATACACTGGTGATAGCGTAATGTTACCATGTATAAAGCTGAAAACGCTTTTTGCAACTAACAGTAAAATCTGGTAAAGTGTCAAACCTAAATCTATTCCAAACGTTTTCTGGTTTGAATAATTTTATTATTCGTACCTTGTGTTGAATTTCATTGAGGGTAATGCAGTTCTGTCCACGCGGCGAGACGGTTCCCATTCGTTTGTTATTTATTCGTCTATCTCCGTGGGGGTCGGAACATGGAACCACCGTCAGACGCCGCGCTCGGCACCGCAACGCCACAACGGCACTGACGCTAAACGCTTGCAATAAATACTACTAATACCTCGGAATACATTTAAATTAGTACAACGGACATTCCTATCCCATGTCCCTCCCGGTCTGCAGCATAGATAAACGTTTACAGGAATAATTGTAACAAACATATGAAAATTATTTTTACTCCAGTAATGGAGTAGAAACTTTAGTAATAAAGTTTCTATCAAGGTATCTGTATATCAAACATGAAGCTATCTCTGTCACCTTTTTCGAGTTACGATAGTTGTTTTTAATTTATTAACTAAACACTAATTACAGAATTTGTTCAATATTCGGATCTTTACGGACTTGAATACTTCTATCTGCATTCAGGTCTCGAAGTCGAGGAGCCCGTAAATTATAACCGCCGTTAAAGCAGCGTCTGCTTTCGTTCACTCAGCGATTTAAACAAAGACATCACGTGCCAACAAATGATAAAATAAATTTCGAACATTCCCCCATTACAAAGCCAATGGACTGTATCTTCAATGCTAGGGAATAAAAGATCCTTCGATTAGAAACTTTATGTTTGCAGCTGCCTACCCTCCCCGTGCAGACTGTGAACCTTGAAACTCTTACAGAAATCATAAAAAAATAATTATAGGGTATTATTTAACATTTGTAATTTATCAAAGAAACCAGTATTCAAATTATATGTGATTTTGTGATAAAAAATAATTAAATAACTAATCAATAAATCTACAAGTATGTGAGTTTAACTACCGCTCCTAAAAAGCTTCAATATTCAACGCTATCTGAACTTTTAAATTAAAATTGGCGGCACCACAAAAAGCCGAAGTGACGGAACTTCGATTACAATATTGTTTGGCCGTGGCCATGGTTCACAGTTAATTGCCATGACCGTAGTGGTTCGATAGACCAGGCCACGGTTAAATAATTACTCATAAAAGAATAAAAAAGGAGGAATAACGAAAATTGAAACGCCTTTTCGGGTCCAACGTGGCGTTAAAATTAAAAAAATGGCGAAAATTGACGGGCGAAGTGAAAACATATAAATCTGAGGGCTAGCGGAAAATTAAAAAGCGTCCCGGGGCGGCGCGACGTCGCAGACATGCAGTTTGTTACCACATCGGATCTGGTTTAAGTTACGATGAAAATTGTCCTAATACCGACTCGTGGATATATGTCCAGAATTTCAACTTGAATTTTCAGACACTTTAAAATTCAAAGCATTTTAAAACATAACAAATTCTATTTTATAAATAGTGTAATCAGAAAATAGTTAAGTAGATATAGCTACTAGCCTTCGTGCTCAAATTTATCAACTGGAGTCTAGAAAAATAGATAAGAACAATTTTTTGTAAATTTTTTCTTACATATTCTAACTGGTAGTAGTCCTAGTGATGCAGACATGACTCCATAAACTTTTTACTGATAAATTCAAGACAAAGATAATATACCCTGCTAATCTTTTTCACTTTGTTTTTACCGAACACTTTAACACTCTCGTAAGTACACTTAGTCGCGTATAAAGTGCGTGGAATGCTTTTAAAATCACGCCAAATAGGTCAGTTATCGAGATGTAATCGGCAATTCCTTCATACAACCCGCAATTCCGATTGCTTCCCACCGTTTACGTTAATGATGCACTAATGCGTTTGCAGTGTTACCATTACGCGGCCGACTCATTAGTACAATGCCATTATTAAGCCTCCACTCGAAATGCAACAGAGAGCCGATATTGAAAATTATATTTTTTTATTACATTTGTTATTGTGCCGGCACGAAACAGGAAATTGGTTCCAACAGATTTTCCTCAAACCAATTTACGTGTACATTAAGCTGTGATGATTTTTTCTTTGTTTTCTTTGCCTTAACTAATACAGTTAACTTATTATTTTAAAACGAAACTCACAACTTCGTCTTTGTAACTCCATATTTTTCAGGGTTCAAGAAAGAAAGATGTCTGAAATCTTCTCGTACAAACATTTTTAGCTTAATGTTGAATTTTGACCTTAATAAAAACCCTGTTTGCTACAGTTCATACATAATATTATTATTGTACAGTTAAAATAAATTTTGGACAAAAATTATACAGTAAAATATACACAAGCCTTAAAACTGCAGTGGCAACCCTTCATAAAATATTCCAAACGTTGTTCGCGGATTACGACCATCTTTAGATTTATGGCAACCCGCTGTCCGCCATATTGTTCCAAATTTAAAAATATTTATTTTAACCCTCATTCACATAAATATACCCAACGAGGCCATCAGGAAACCGTTCGGTTTCGCAATGAGTGGACTTCGGAGACTTTCCTTTTCAGATTTTATGTTTTCGGGTTGAATATAAAACTCATTATTGAGATCGCATTTACAAAACAAACCAGTATCGACATTTATTACGAAACTTCCTTGGTTTGTTTCATTATTATACTTCCGAACAAAATAACCACAACAACTTCTCGTGACGGATCACAAGAAGAATAGAAAAGTGATAGGTAAAGCATTATATTTCCAGAATTGTAGACTACACGGTTCTTGCATATTGAAGAATTATTAATTAGAAGGGATTTAGACACGTCAAATGTAAAAAGCATGTATCAGTTTTAGTCAGGCATCGCACAAGCAAATCCCTCGTTTGCTTTAGATGTTACGAAAGATGCTGATCATATAATAGCATTAGTCTTTGATCGTTAATCACTTTAACGTAAAGTAAAACCTCATTTAGAAAATTACCAAATTCGTACATTTATAAGTAGGTTTAACAAACAATACAAAATTTACCACTGCCTTATGTAATTAAATAAGGAATAAATAAAAAAGAAATTCCATCGCTAAATCATATAATTTTATCATTCAAATATCTGGCGCCGTTTTATACTGGGACATTCCCAGATTACGTCTAAATCTTATTTATTCCTCAGGAAATTCAATTGTAACCTATGCAGTCAAATCGGATTCACAATGAAATGAGTGACAATATTCAATCTACATTTAGAACAGTACATTGCAGATTGAATACTGATGGACGTACACATAGTATATTGACAGACCTGCCTAGGGTCTTCCTTATTATTCCACTAGTGTATACTGAGATATTACAATAGACTATGCTATGAGATAAAGAAACACAATAAATAATTTCTTATTGGTCTATTCCTAATCATTATGAGGTTTAATATAATACATTTTGTAACAAAATTTCCTTTAAAACAAACAAATCATTGCTAAAACTGCTATTATAGTTTCAACTATAAATGATCTTCAGATCATAGAAATGTTTCAACGTATTAAACATTTTTCACGGAGGAGCAATGTTAAATTTTTCTTAATTTACATAAAATATTCATTAAAATGACTTAAACAGCCGACTAAGGGATATAATAAATTCACACCTTCTGCTCGTTGTCTCTTTGACTGCATACGTAATTTAATTACTTTAAAGGAGAAATTTCATGTTTATATATTTAACAATATTCTTACACAATAGTCCATAAAACGTATTATAGTTCTAGTATCTTATTTTCATTGTTTGCACGATATGTCGACTTGTACAATGTCTTTCATTTTTAATCATTTGCCTTCAGTTTAGGACAAAAGTTCCGCTAAAATGAATTTGATCCATTCATTTTGAAGGAAAGATTAAAGTTTAAAATATTTTTATGATTAAACCGTAATTTTACTATTATATTTATTAAACTTTAGAACAAATCTTAGTCCATTATCCTTTTTGTAACCGAATATTTTATTAGTATACAAGCCCACTAATCATTCAGCGATAATTTTGCGAAAATCCTAATTTACAACAATTCAATCGCTCATTTCGTTAAGACGTCAAAGTTTTCAAGTCGTGATAAAATTTAGTCTAACAAGACGTCACAAGAAAACGAATAGAATCGACGACTTAGAAGAGGGTCGACATAGACATGACGTTTCCAGGTTAACTCCATTAAGCTATTTGCTGGAGCCTTTTAAATATGTTACTTTCAAAACTTAATCTTTGTAAATCAAACTTCAACTCTTAATGTTTCCAACCTTTGAAGTCAACTAACAAGTCACTGCCAAGAGAGCAGTTGTACGCATTTATAGCTCTATGTACTTACGATCAAATTTGTTTGATCAAGAGTCATCTAAGATTACAAATGCAGATATGTAAAATCAAGTAACATAACAGTATACTATGAAATTATTTTACAAGCATGCGAAACTTGACAAAAACTAATAGTCCATCTTTACACACGATGGACGGTACTCGGTACAAATCAAAATATTCAACTTAAATACATACAGATAAAACAACACTAAATAATTCCACAACAAAAATGATAATAATATTACATAATCATTTCGAAGTAAATGTTTTCATTACATATTTTCAGAGACAAGAGTCTAATCTCGCCCGTCCGGGCTCCGAGCCCGCGCCCGCGCCCGCGGCCGTCTCTCTGAATTAAATTATTTCTTTCCATGAATATTATACAGGATGTCGCAATCTTTTTACATTACTTAAATCAACCTCGACTTTGAAATATCACTCGATTTATCATAATTTCAGCTTTTTTATCGTTTGTTCATAAATTAATTTCATTTTTTCTACTTTTCTGTTTTTAATATAATAATATCTAACGTAATATAATCTCAACACAAACCCCATAAAGATACGTACTTTTATTAATGAGAACATGCAAAAAAAATGTTCTGAAATGTTCTATCAAGTGTTAAAAAAAAGCAGCGAATAAAATATTTTGACGTTTGCATTGCAACATGGCAGACTACTCAATACTATGGTAAAGTTAAATTAAAAAAAAGGGCAACACCAATGTATATTTGTCACCAAAAGCTGGCTTAGCAATAAGTATGTACGCGACTACGCGACTTGCAACGTCGCTCCTCTGACGGCGGAGTTTTTTATCGTCAAGCCGAGATAAATGTCCGGTTAACGGGGGTCCAACATTGATTTATACGGGACGTCCGTCAGGGCAACGAATTACGAAGGCAGCGATGTAAATCACCTGACGTCCGAGCTGGATCGATACACGCCTAATAGGTTTTCAATAAAAACGCGTAAACCTCCAATATTTGTTTGCGTCAATCTAATCATTATTTGTAGAATGATTATCCACAAGTAAATTAATTAACAGAATTTTGACAGTTACAGAAACTGCTAGTTTTATTTCTAGCCAACTTTATTAACTTTAGTATTAACTCTTAGAGCCATAATAATAACACTACACTCTAAACGTTGTGAAAAAAAATAACAATTTTGAAAAACGGAGCAGTTGTCGCCCCATATAAACTCTTAACCATTATTATTTAAAAAAAAAGAACGGTAAAAGTTAACATTATCTTAAATAAGGATAAGGAAAATCACGTTGAATAAAAAAAATCGTTTTACGATGCTTCAATCTTTGGTGCGTAAACTTAAAAGCAACAACCGACTCTTGAAATATTAAAACAATAAGAATTAACATAAAAGAACGAAGTGGCTGGAACATTATGGGGCTGATGTTTATTGGCGCAGCACGTTGGGTGTCAAAACTTTTTTATACGTAAAACTTGACGTTCATAAAACATGTTCAGGTGGATTAAAAGGGGCGACAGGCGGTTCGGGGGTTATGTCTGCGTTCACGATAAATGACACGTCTTTATTTACCGCCTACCCAAGTAATTTCAACGTATGCATAAATCCTTGATCGTACCTTCATTTTCATTTCAAAATATGCTCACGGTATATTTATATTTTGTCAATGTAAACTTCAGGCTGTTTTAAAACACATATTAAGTATTCAACATTATTTTAATAAAATAATCAAGTTTGCAAAATCCAAAGATACATTCGTTCGTAATGAGCGTTATGAGCTGGCGTTCTCAGAACACGGTTTAACAAATGTAGATTTATTTTGGTTATGTTAATTCAATATTAAATATCATCAAAGATTTTTCTGTTGCACAATTAACAGAGTGCAGCACACAGTTCATGTTGATGCAGTTTCCAGTTTGCTGCGTTTGTAGGTCGGCATAAAGAAAACGACGCATTCACAAAAAAACTGCGCTGTCACATCACTCGAGCATAGACAATGCGTCGACGTGTCACCGGCTTTCATTACAGAAACACTACCAACTCTATGTCCAGAGTTCCAGAGAGACATAATTGGTATCTCTCAATTTCATTTCGAACTCTATTGGTATGACTTTAAGGTTGTTTTTAATTTTATATGCATTGCCAGCGTAATGCAGCTTTGAAATTACAAGCGATATAAGTGTGAATCTTTTTACTAGCATTTACATTACATCGCATGTAATCAATACAGCATCAAGATTTTACGACTTATATCGATTTAAAGTGATTGACTTATTTACAGCTATAGTCACTTCACCACATAGGTTCTAGAAATGAAGAAATGAGATCTTGTTTTACAATATAGAACTGTATGTACTCACCTTTATCGTTAGATAAGTTAATATGCACAAAAAAAAACAAATTCATTTTCACTTCGTTTCGTTTTCATTAAAAAATCCACTACTAAACTACTAAAAATTTCGATTTTTAATAAATATGAACTAATACAAAACACTTAACTCATTTCTATTGTAAGTGTAATACGTTGAATTAGCGAGGCATCGTTTTTCTACCCTCCGCTGCAAGTCGAAGGGTGTTTCGAGATTTCCTGCTTGTAATTTTTCTCGGGCATATTGCAGTGGCTGCTTGCGCCCAATAACGCGCTCAACACCCGTACTATAACTCAAGGGCTAAATTAAACTTTTTGCTACAAAACTTCACTTGTCACGTGTTGCTGGCACTTATGAATTGAATGTTCCCGCCATTTCCTATTCAAGGCTCAGTATCAAATCTATTCTTACTAATATTATAAATGCGAAAGTTTAGACGGATGGATGGATGTTTGTTAGAGTTTGTAGCCTAAACGGCTTAACGGATCTGGATGAAATTCGGCTTAGATGTAGAGGATAGTCTGGAAGACCACATAGACTACTCACTTTTGTTTTTTTTTAATTCCACGCAGACGGAGTCGCGGGCGAAAGCTAGTGTAGAATAGATTTGTTTGATTATGATAATATTTAAGAATTTTTTTATTGCATACACAAAACTATAACAAAATGTAGATAGTCCAAAAAACTTAAATACAAACATTAAGTACATTGGTAAAGCGCGTAATACGTAATACTAGATGTGATATGCAATATAACATTTTGATTGTACTAATTACTAATTGTACCCAATACATTCATATCTTAAAAGTTTACATACATACTGCGCACATACAGGGTGATTCTAACGGACGAATCACATTCTTTGTGGTAGAGGACCCCAGCAGCTATCGTTTAAGAGCTAAGTATTCTGCCCGACTTGTGGTATGTTGAGAAATGATAAATTTTTGACTTCTCTATATGATCTATGAAGATTCATCATTTGATATCAAAAATATTTTTATACCGCAACCGCTTTTTAACTTTCCCCTCATCTACAGAGCGAAAGTTAGAGGGGATATTCTAAGCTATGCCATAGGATCAAAATGTCGTCAGGTTTACATTAAATACATGCCGCATTCACTATTACTGTAAATGTTTGACTAGTAAGATGGTAGAGCCTACAAACCAAGAATATTGCCGTAAAAAAATGTCAGGCGCTTATATGTTATTGATTAAAATCGTTTTATTTGTAATGATGTAAAGTAAAAAAGTTTAAAAACTTTTAGCCAATACTGTAAGTTGACAGAAAGGTTGATAAGCTGTACGTAGTCCAGCGCCAGTCGTCCGGGTAACATCCGGTCTGACCGGAAGTTATTTCAAAACCGGAAAATCGCCAATCTCCTCGCGCTACCTGACTCGTTTTTTATCGCACTTTCAGCTAATATATGCAACTGTATTTTTTAATCTATACTTAAATAGTATCGTAAAATAACATACCTATGGTAAACTAAACACTTTTTATTTCTCTAAACATACACTTTTGGGGCAAACTGTCACTAAGGGTAAACTGTCTACGGTAAATCTGGGGAACTAGCACGAAAGTTCACTCGAAAGTATTAGTAACGTCATCGACAGATGAATACATGATATCATGTACCAACTAAAAAAGCAAGCACCATAAAAAATTAAACCTGAACTACATTTCTTTTATTGAAAATTCATGATTTTGCATGTATGTTACATAATGAATTAATGCAAACTTATAAAGAAAATAGTAAAAGTTTAAAACAATGCCATCTAGCACATAAAACTGAAAACATAGTAAGGTTGCAGGAAATAGAACTGTTATGAATACAAACATTTGACACGCGATAGCGCTTTTTTAAATTATATTGTAGAACTTTTATGTTTAATGGTGAGGTACATAAAACATAAAAAGTTCAAGTCTATAAAAAATGCTAATATGGGACTTTTCCGAGTGTCATTTCTGAATCAAAATGATACCAAAAAAAAACAAGAACAATTACTAATTCATTTTATTAACAACTAAATACTTAACATAGCTTAAACTTCATCAATCAATTTGAATCTGTTATGCTGTGGCTCAGGTATGACATTATAGTATTTTTTAAATATATTCTGATTAGTTCTACCACCATAATTCCGCTGCACCCATGTATGATCCCAGTTTGGTTCAAACTTCTCACATGTTACTATCACCTTCCCCGCTTCGATAGCAAATAATGTCCCATTACGTCCAAAACCCACCTAAAATAGAAATAATTGAGTTTTTATTATGAATAATATGATAATATAATTAAAATAAGAAAATTTTAAGGATTATGTATTACAGGTTTTATGACTATGTAAATTGTAGACAAACAAACAGGTGGCAGTTTGCCGAGCAAACCTTATTGTTATATTTTCATTGGCAATGTTTAATTTAGAGAATAATCAGTGAAGTTATACAGTATAGATTTGGATAAAATATTGTTTTTCCTTACATTTAAACCTGGATGGAATCTTGTAGTTCTTTGGGTAGCTAAAATTTTTCCAGCTGGTACAATGTGACCATCCTGCACTTTCCAACCTCTGTGCTTTGGCCTTACTTTACAGTTTGTATTCTTAGTACTGCCTCCTGTCTTTTTACTGGCATTACGAATGAAATCTACAAAGAAAGTTAAATTTTGTAAAACTGATATAACCTTAAAGTTCAACAACTTGCCAACACATACCGGCGAAGACTGTAACTGGTTTCTTGTTCAGTAACCAGTTGATTGACATTATTTGTGAATTAATTACACTGCTTAAACTGTACACTGTCCTTTGTGGTGTTTTAAATTTTTTAATAATTTTCTACACTGCATAACAACTTCTAGGTGTCACTTTATTGACAGTTTGACAGTGACACAATGTCAGTGACAGTTCAACACAAGAAATGGGTTTTTTTTTAATTCATAGTGGTTGATAATGTCGCCATTAAAAGAGATTTTTTATAAAGCCTGGCAAAACAGGTTTTTGGGCAAAATAATGAGATGTTGTATTTAAGGTAAAGGAGCAAAAGAGCAGCACGATTATTCAATTATGACTGAGAATAAGATTATCTTCGTACATCATGAATTGATCATAAAAGAAAAAAATAAATAAAAGCACGCCTTTTGGCAAATTTGACCAGTTAATTTAAATACCAATATGCGTAAAGTTACAGTACAAAGTCCAAAATATATAGCACTCTTCATTATACATTGATATCTCTATAGTAAGCAAAAGGCGGCTTTTCCTTCATTTGATAAAATATAACTTAAAAAGGAAACATTAGTTTCGTTGTTTGCATTGACTACAAAACTCCAGAACCGACTTGAAAAATTCTTTCACCTTTGGGAAGCCACACTATCCCCAGGTGACGTAAATTATATTTATTGCTATATTTCTTGATTCTATACAGAAGAAGGCGCAAGTAAAAGCTAGTTTATTATGTTTTTAAAGAACAAGCCATATTTAAAGTGAAGAGTCATTTGACGAAGATGTGTTAGTTTGTAATGTTCAAGGCTACAGAGACGGAAGTAGGCTGTAGTTTAATTTCAAATCAATAACGACTACACGTGACTATTTTCTCGTTAGGTAGGTTTATGTTCTTGTACACCGATCAACCTTTAAAAACTTTTTTAAATAATATTCACAGTTTTTAAATTCACCTATCTTAGCATTTAAAAATTACAGATTAGTAATGTTTTTTTACTTGTTTAAAAAAAGTATAACAAGATTGATACGCAACAGCCCTAATGACATTGGATATTAATTCTTTATCACAATACACTCGCCCGGCAAGTCAATGATACTTTATTACGGAGTGACTTTAATACTGGACGGTTGTTAATACGCAGTTACTGAGATATCCATTTTTATATTTTTTATTTAGATTTGACAATGATTTTATTTTTAATTTCCACTACTGTGATATTTATAATATTAATATCGTGGTTTAATTTGTTGTGGGATGCAAAAACGAATGATATTAAAGGTCCTCTACCCTTACCTTTGATCGGCAATGGACTCGACTTTGTCGTTAAACCAACAGGCATGTATATTTGATTATTTTATTTTGTAACATAACATATTTCATATAGGTTTTAAATAAATTAATAATATTAATTTTACTTATAATAGATAACGGACTACAATGTAAAGTTAATACTATAAAGTAGACTGACAAATTCGTTTTATTTTATTTATAAATGAAATTAAAATATATTAAAAAAAAGGTCCATGTTACTCATCGATAACGTAACTTCTTAATGGTGAAAGAATTTTTGAAATCGGTCCAGAAGTTTTTGAGTTATTTCAATACATACAAAAATACAAATCTTTCCTCTTTATAGATAAACTTAGATGTATAATAGTTTTTGTTAATTTGGTCCTGAATTTTTTTATGATTTAGTACATTTAAAAAAGGTATACTTCGTATATTTATTTTAAAAGTTATAAGCAGTTTCCGAAAACCAGTAATATGTACAGTCACCTTCGTTCCCGGTAGTCAATTTACAACAAAAAAATAACTTGGACCTCATAACGACCATAAACTACGCCGCTTCTAGATGTAAAGAGTATTAGTAGTTTTAGATGTAATAAAGTACATATGTTGGTTTCTTGCACTGTAACCTTAACTATTGAATTAAAATGTAATTTTAACATGATGCTAACATAAAAGAGTTTCGTTGATCTCCTCTCACCACTCCCAATTGTTTTTTGTATCCCTTTTTGTCTTTTAAATTATAACAAGTCTTCTAACATTTTTTTTTATGACAAAGCCCTATAATGTTATGCATGTCACGATTTTAGTACTATGTTAGCATATTTTTAACATTTCAATGACTAAAATTACTATTATTCTTACAATATAGCGACCAGTGGTGTATTATATTATGTCAACTAGATTTTTTAATCTACTATTCCATTTGATAGGAATGTTCCATTTATTACAGAGTTTTTGAATCTACTGCATCGTTTCCAGCAACGATTCGGGGAAGCTGTTCGTGTCCATCTCTTTTCGAGTCGATACATTGTATTGTACCATCCAAAATACATCGAAGTTAGTATTTCTTTTTTGAATCTTCGAAGGCTACACCTCATGAAGTCATAAAACAAAATGTTTAAAATTTCAAAAGTGCTAGTTTAGTGTATTCATTGTGATAGACATTTTCTGTTAAGACTAACTATTGCATTTAAAATCTCATTTAAATTTCTATTTCAAGTATATGTAGATGTTGATTAGCGGAATTCGCAAAGAATAAAGTCATTAGCTAAAAAAACGAGTTACTACTTTAGGGTAGCTTCTAGAGTCCTAAACTGTTTTAACAAAGTTGTTAAGGCAATAAAATGGCAAACAAATGATGTAAGTAAATAATGTATACAAGTAAAAATGAACACTTGTTTTTATTGCCATGAAATGTTCGTTACAATAATAATAATAACAGACAAACATGGGCATAATAAACTATTAAGATAGAATTCTCGGAGTCACTACGCAAGGTCGTATAAAAAAAAGATGCAATGTTGCAATAAAATGTGAATCAATTTTTATAGAATGAATGCTTACGCAACGGAAGATTTAATTATTATGGAAATGGTCAGTAGATAGAACTTGACAATGGTTTGTAAAATTATACGTACTCACGCGTACTTGAAGGCTATCTACAAATTGTCACTTACGTTACCTATATTAAAAATACTATGTATGAAAAACAACTGTAATAAATGTTTTGTAAGTATTTATTTTTTGTAGGGGATAGTGTCTCACTCTGAAATAATAACAAAAGGTCGATCATACTCTTTCTTACGGGCTTGGCTTGGCGATGGACTTCTGACATCCACAGGTAAATAAAATTA
>LD688932.1:6552550-6567256 GCA_003118335.3 Papilio memnon
CGTTTAATACACTAGGCCCTTAGGGTATGGTGGAATACGTTTTAATTTAAACAATTTTAGGTTCAAAATGGCGTTCCCATCGCAAGTTCTTGACGCCGGCTTTTCATTTTAATATACTGCAAAACTTTATTTCCGTGTTTTGGAAAAACGAACAAATCCTACGAGATAATTTAATGAAATCCGCTGATGGAGAGACTGATGTGAACATATTCCCGCTGATCGCTCTAGCAGCTTTGGACAATGTCACTGGTAAATTATTCATTAATATTTATTTTGTGGACAGTGAGTTTGTACTCCGGAAATTCCTGTGCATATTGGTACTAAGACATTTCATTCATCAGACATAAGACATCAGACATTCTTTATCTTTAATTAATAAATAAAAATTAATGTTTTTTGAACTGGTGTTTCGCTAACATTTTCTTTCAAAATAAGCCAAGCGTGTGTTGCTTGTTACCACGTTATCTCCACACTTTCGGATTATTTGGCAGTTCTGTAACCATAAGAATATATCTATGACTACTTAATATATTTTATTTACAGAATCAATAATGGGAATGTCGTTCAATGCACAAAAAGATAAAGAATCTAAATATGTAAAGGCGATATCAGAGTAAGTATTCAGATACATATCTTACTTCTTACTAATACTATAAATGCGAAAGTTTGGATGGATGGATGGATGTTTGTTAGAGTTTGTAGCCTAAACTACTGCACGGATCTCGGTGAAATTGGGCACAGATGTAAATCATAGTCTTGAAGAACACATAGACTAATTACCATTTTTTTAAATTCCACGAGGACGGCGTCGCGGGCGAAAACTAGTTAATCATATTAATTGATATATATTTTCCACTTAGCTATTAGAAGCGAAATTCTGACCGCATCCTTTTGGCAATAGTCACTATCGTCCACGGTATTCACTTTTAAAATGGAACACCGCGAACGAAGCCGACTGTACTTACCTTAAACATGGTATCTCATTTATTATTTTTATAACTTTACAAATGTTATTTTAGAGTAAGTTCTGTCGCCGCTCTCAGAATGCGGAATCCGTTTATAGCTGAAGAGATGGTTTTCAATTTATCGGCCTATAGGAAAATACAAGACAACGCTATAAATGTTCTCCATGCGCACACTAAAAAAGTCATAGAAATACGACGAGAGGAACACAAGAAATCAAACATTACATCTCTGGCAGGCTCAACAGATATAGGTAAAAAATTTATAAACATCATACTAATATTATAAATGTGAAAGTTTAGATGGATGTTTGTTAGAGTTTGTAGCCTAAACGGCTGAAAGGATTTCGATGAAATTTGGTATAGATGTAGTGGATAGTCTGGAAGAACACTATTTTAGCACATTAGCCTATAATCATGTTTTATTTTATTCCACGCAGACGGAGTCGCGGGCGAAAACTAGTTAATATATAAGTAGGAAGAATGAGTGTCCGTGACTATTGATATCCTATTTTGTAAATGTCAAAAAACCGGTAAACTCTATAATGAAATCCTTTAATTAACATACATGTTCGTAGATGTATCGGTATCCCTCAGTAGAAATTGATTAATTCCTCGTTAAGTGACACGATTAAGAATTAAAAAAGGAACTTGTTTACGAATTGTAGATTGATTTTGAAGCCGGAAATATATTCTTCCGACCTCAAATATAGATTAATTAAACCGCAGAGAAATCCAACAATACTAACCACTATGTACGGAAATTAGCAAATACTTTTATACAGCGATTTCATCTTAAAGCGAAACAAACAATTATTTTTTTAGGTATTAAGAACAAACATGCGTTCCTAGATCTCCTATTACTTTCTGAAATCGATGGTAAGAAAATCAACGATGATTTAATAAGAGAAGAAGTGGATACATTCATGTTTGAGGTAAATTCTTGAGAATGCGCATCCTACAAAATGTTGTCTTACCAAGACTAAATAAAAATTAGTATTATGATTAAATGTGTTCGTAAACCAGTTTTTTCTATGCAACGTTATTTTCAGGGTCACGATACCACAACGTCCGCGATCTCCTTCACACTCTACTGTATATCAAAACACAAAGATATACAAGAAAAACTTTTTGACGAACAAAAGTCTATGTTCTCAGACGATTTATACAAAGATGCCTCATATAGGTATAATCATTTTTAACATTTATTTGTAGATGCTTTAATATTAAAATATAAAATTATTCTTACGACCCTGACATTTGCCATAATTAAGCCACAACCTGCTTTTTATATCTCTGCTAGAATAAAAAATGACCAAAAATCTTTACTACCTGTATCATCACCAACTTGCCCTTGTTCCTACGTGCTGCTTTTCCATACAGTTCTATCAGCCGTCATATCTGAATCCACTCCATTCTTAAGTATATCCTCATTCACACAACCCATCCACACCTTCTCTGGTCTTCCTCTACATTTGTAGCCATCCACATTCAATCATAACAGTTTCTGGTTTATTTCCCTATCGTCTCGTCGCATAACTTCTCCATACCACGCTGTGTGTGATCACAGAATGTTCCACGGAGAGTATGGAATAACAACATAGAAGGGCTACTGGGATTTTTTACGAATAATATCTGGTATATAGTTAAAATATTACGTAGCATAACGACAAACACATATATTTTTATTAATTTCAGTGAATTGGGTCAGATGAAATATTTAGATCAGGTCATCAAAGAATCTCTCAGACTGTATCCTGCAGTACCTCTAATAGAACGAATGATAACAAGAGATGTAGGTACGTATTATCGCATAAAATTACTATAAAAACTTAAATTGCATAATATCTACATTGCGAGATGTTTTTATCGTTTTTTAGAGGTGGCTGGTTTGAAACTTAAGGCAAATACATCAGTTATTATAGATATCTTCCATATGCAAAGATTAGAAGAGTACTACAAAGATCCAATGGAGTTTAAACCCGAAAGGTTTGAATCAACAGTTGTAAGGAATCCCTTCAGCTGGCTTCCTTTTAGTGCTGGACCCAGGAACTGTATTGGTGAATAGAATTTAAGCATATTTAATATCTCTATTGAACATATAGTGTCCAAAAAGTGGTGTATTATTGTAGGCACTATACAAAAAGCGAATTATTTTGAGAATATATATCCTTAAATTTTAAAAGTATTTACACTTACATTAAAAAGACTGGTTTTGATTGTAAAATTATATAAAAAATAACAATAAGAATTCCCAGGATGGTCTTGTCTTGTTTTGTCTTGATGAGTAAACAAAAGATAATGTTTTAATAAAAATAAAAATCTAATTAATCTCTTTTACAGGTCAGAAGTTCGCCATTTTAGAAATGAAAGTCACACTCTCAGGAATTATACGGCATTTTGAATTATTCCCTTCTAAACTAGAACCGGAACTCACATCCGAGCTCATTCTGCGACCTGAAAATGGACTTTTCGTTAAACTGAAGCCACGAAAAAAGCTTTAATTTGTTTCCTTCTTAAAATAATATACATGAGGGGCCATGTAATTGTTAAGACTTCATAATAGACACCAACTAAAATTACTGGGTTTTACAGGACATCCAACATATTTTTGAAAGGGAAATGAGGTGAAGCGATATATATTATAGTTTTCATGGAATAAATACATATAATCGATTTTTTTTGTTTTTTTTTTATTTTCAACATTGACATTCATGGTACTATTGAGTAAACTGACTTGACATGTTTACATTATTTATCCTTAACCTGGTAATCATTCGCGTACACGACACGCTACACCTAACATCTGAGACGTTTTAATTTTATACACCTTCCGCTCCGTATGTGTAAGACTGCACAAACCTTAGAACAACCTTTTTGATTAAGTGTTGTTAATAAGTAAATTAACTATTATGATTATTACTTCACGGAAATATGTTACTTGATAGCAGTAACGTACAACTTATTCAATGCATTCTGTCAAGTATTTACAGTACAATGCAGTATAGCTGAAAACAGAGTCGGTCTATTATTCCTAAAAGAATATAAGCGCGTGCAAAGGGCACGAGGTGGTGAAGAGGTGCGTCGGGCTAGATCGTTTTAGCCTAGAGCCATTCCCTCAACTATCAAGTAGAGACCCTCTCCTTGACTATTTCCTGTAATTGCATTGTCATTTGGAAACCATAAAATCCATTGAAAGGTATTCCTTTTTTGGAGTCTGTTGACTGAAACATTTTTTGCACAATTTAAATATTATAAGTATAAATCTGTTCCTCTGTAGCTAGCTTGAGTTTTGTTTGCTCTTTGAATCCCAGTCCCCAATCCCCACTGTCAATGTCAAAACTAGTGTTATGTCAATTTAATCAATAAAAACATCACGCATCGGTTGTTTCATGAAATAAAGACGTATTTCAGAATAAAGAAATACCATAATATATTTGTAAAAAAAAACGCAATGGCCTCAGAAGCTTTGAACATTTCACGGCGAAATTTGAATGAAGTTTTGGGTGAAAAATCTACGAAATATTTCAATCATATGAAACAATGGTTTCGTATGAAGCTAACTAAAGAAGAATTTGACGCCGAAGCACGGGCCTTATTGACTTTAGACCAAGTACATTATCATAACGAATTTCTACTTGCACTTCTTAATAAGGTGGAAGGTTTAGCTGAAACTTCAATTACCATTGCGCAAGAAAGAGCGAACTCACAGCATCGGAACAGTAGACGCCATAAGAGAAATTCTCGTGCATCAGAAAGGACGAACTTCGAACCAGTTGACTTGCTGGAGTATTTACCTTCAAACTCTCCACCAGGCGCAGGAAGTGATGGTGTTAAATATGCAACACAAGTAAACTATTATCTTTTTGAAGCACAATCGTTATTCGAAATTTAATAATTTTTAACATTTAATAATTAATTTGAGTTACTATTTCAATTGAAATTTTCATAATTAACTTAAACCACAGTACTTTTACTTATTTTTCAGGAAATATTTTTGCCGGACCATGCATTAGTAGTTGGTCGTTTCATGCTAGCAGCATGGGAATTAGGATTAGAAGGGGCTGACGATGAAGCTGCAGATCTCATTGTTGTTGCCGTACAACATTTCCTCAAGAACATTATAAGTGCAGTTATCTCCCAACGGAAAGGATATAAGACACGAAATAAGCACTTCAAGTATGACATTGGTGGTGATGTGCCTAATATGTGGCTTCGTAATACAAATAAGCTGTACGACCCGCAGAGTGAAGGTCGAGTTTGCTTAGATGATAGCACTGATGCCTTGGGTCCCCGTTGCCCACCCACCATTGACGAAGTTGAACAATCAGCTGTTCTTGAAATTGCTTGCAGGTAAGGCTCTGTCAATAGCATTTAATTCTCACAAAACACTAGCTGTTCCCTTGTGGCTTCATTTGCATTTCATGCAAGACAGTTTTCTCCAATTTATGCACTCCTCAAAGTAAGCTTATAGCATGGCAGAAGTGTAGAGCTTCATATTAAAAACAAATTATGCAGAAACATGTGATAGTTGACATCCTACATGACAAACTGTGTATTTATGCTTTATTATATCAGTATGGAAGTACAGATTATTAACTAGGTCATTGATAATTGGGGGTATAAAAACTAATATGCCTAGTCTACTTATAACAATACTTCAAGTGAAAGAAGGTCACATATTTCTTTACTTGCATACATTACAATGTTAAAATCAACCACAATATATCTTAAATTGTTGATTTTTTGTTTCAGTTCTTCTGATTCTCAGCCCAATGAAGATAAAGTCACACTGGATGAGTTATACCACACTTTGCTGACACACAAGAATATTATTGCTTGCCATTCAGTGTATGCTGTGAATATGGAGAGAATGGCTGTCATGTTGAACCATCCCAGTTATTAACTGATAATTTTTAACAACTCTTGTTAAGGCACTATTATGGTAAGCTGTTTGAATTTCTCCATAATATAGAAACAGCATTTATCTAACTTTTTGAGCTATATAACGATTTTCTCTGTAGCTTGATAAGATTTTTTCATCCTTCAATGTGTAAAATTGCTAGGTTTTATCGTTTAGATATGTATTTTCCTTTTTTAAATAATAGACTATTATAATGGTATCCTTAGCTGGTTTATATATTTAAAGTTAGGAAATAAAATGGGAAAAGAATAGTATGAAGTTTCAATACTTAATCAATGTATTATTAAAAACTAGCTTTCGCCCGCGACTTCGTCCGCGTGGAATTAAAAAAACAAAAGTGAGTAGCCCGTGTGTTCTTCCAGACTATTCTCCACGTCTATACCAAATTTCATCGAAATCCGTTACCCGTTTAGGCTACAAACTCTAACAAACATTCATCCATCCATCGCTGTCGAACGGAATAAATAGTATCCTATGTCCGTCTCCTGGCTCTAAGCTACCTCCTCACCAATTTTCAGCCATATCGGTGAAGCCGTTCTTGAGTTATAAATAGTGTAAGTAACACGACTTACTTTTTATATAGATGTCACTTTAAAATTAAATGTTAAGTTTTACTTATTACTATGTAAGTTGCTTAAATTATGTTACTTTTAATTGCTAATTCTTGTAGTGTGTAAACATTTTTGGATATGATGAGATTTGGTAGGCTGTGTTTGAAAAATTAAATAAAAGTCAGTATTATGAAATATATTTATTTTTATTATTTAGTTTTGTTCCAGGAATTTGACAAAAACCAGGAAAAATATAATAAATAGAACAAAAACATTTGCAATAAAGTTTACAGTAAAATATTGCAGACTCAACTGCTTTGCAAGAAAAAATTTACAAAAACTGAAACATAAGTAAATAATTCTCGATTTATATTTCAATATATAATACTCACCTTAGTTACCTTATTTTGCATTATTAATATAGACTTTAAATTATTAAATTCCAATTCCAACTTACAACTTAAAATCTAGACCAATTAAATCCCAATACATACCTAGGAGATATACAATACATATTTGTATTAAAATTTTACTAAGCTCTAGGCTTATGCTAAGATTTACATCACAACAATAGTCTAAAGAAAACGTTCAAATTGGGCTATCCACTAAAATTGGCCTTGTTAACTTTGTTCTTTGCAAAATGTATCAATTTATTTACTATGGAGACGTAGTTTCTGATCTAGACGGAGTAGACGGAGACTGTACTGTTATAACCGGTACTCTTATACTTTGAGTGACTTCAGGGTTCGGTCTCATCTCCTGCACCTCAATCTCCTCGACTTCTTCGCGACGACTTCCTAACACCCATCGTTTCTTCCACGCCACGTAGCCTAAGATCCCGATTATACCAGCGACCAGGATACCCCCAAGCGTGATGCCGGTTACTGACGCTGTTGACATTGTATAAAGTCCTGCGTCAAAGAAATTACAATTGTAAAGGTGGATTTCCACTGCCGAAACTGATAGAAAACTAGAAAGTTAGTATCATATAAAATGATTAAAAACATGACTGTAAAGGTTTTTCAGTATAGATCACTTCATTATGGCACATTGTACAATAAGAGCAAAGAATGTGTATATATGTAACGTACCTTCAACTTCAACAGTTATTTGAGCGATGTGTTCCTGGCCGTCATCGAAGCCCGCCCCGCACGTCCACTGCCCCACATCTTCATTCCTCACTTTACGTATAGTAACAGCACAGTCCCCGCGGTCCAAGCTCTTGTTCGCCGGGAAATAATATTTATTCAATAGAGGACTGGAAATTGAAAAGAAAAATATGAAATTGAATAAAATGCGATAATTAAATTCGTTTTAGGGTTGATAAAGTAATCACAAAAAGTAATATTTTAGATAGCTAAAGTCATCTCTGAGTGTGAATGTTAGACGATTCTAACTGCTTACAACATTACTATATTTAGTACTTACTTAGTCGCATTAACTGATGAATCAATACTAAACGGGCTAGCATTCGGTGGTTCAAAGCGGCAGTAACTCAATGGCACTAGACCCTTGGTGGTGACACACGCGAGGGTAACGGGTTTGCCGTGGAGAGAGGTCACGTTAGCCTGGACAGCCGCTACTTCCCCCACCACACGCACCTCGATCCTCTTCATTATCTCGACCCTCACTGACTTCACTCCGATATGACACTTCCATTCTCCAACCTCGGCTTCGCTAGCGTTTATCTTCACTTCACATTTGGCATTAGTAACCGAGCTTGATCTAAAAAGAAAATTAATAAAAAAAACAAAACCGACTTCCAAACAAAATATTCTCAAAAAAACAATACACTAAAAAGTATCGATATAATTTCTTGAATTACTTAAACCTCCCTTATTTCAATTAAACTAAAGGATTAGTGTAAGTAATCGCTTGTTAAAAAGTCTATATCTCACGCGACTAGTAAATTGGAAGAGGATATTTCGTCCACTTAATAAACAAGCTGCTAGTATCTATCTACAAGAATTGTAGTTCAAGATCAATCCGTCCATTAACCCAACAAAATAAACAATTGTTTTCCTTTTCGTTTAAAGATCACAAACTAAATTAGATATACTTACGAGAATCTTTTACCACTGGGATGAACAAATCCACAATAAGATATCGGCATATCTGCCTGGCATTGTATCGTCACTGGTTCGTCTTTAAACGCCAAGATATTTTGTACACCATCGTAATCAAATATTCTGAAACCTTTATAAAACAACTACTAAATAATCAACTAATACACTACAAAATTAAAGAAATAATTAAACTTTTAATACCGTGAATTAATTTAGTATGTATATGTAAAATAAATAAAAACAAACAGCATAATTTCACTGCATCCATTTTAAAATCAATTGTAAACAACTCTCAACAACTACAATATTAATACTAACTACCCTCTCGCATAGATTAAGTTAACGAGATGTCAGAAGTTCAACATTTATCAGGGTTTCTTTCGTATCGATAACCGAATAATTAGCAAATAAATTGTTACTGTGATAATATCGTATTTCATAATACTTTGATATGGATATACAAAATATGAACTGGTACCAACAGATCGTGAATGCAGTCAGTATTTAATTTGTCTAGCAAATCATACTAATATTATAAATGCGAAAGTTTAGATGGATGTTTGATAGAGTTTGTAGCCTAAACGGCTGAACGGATTTCTCTAAAATTTGGTAGAGATGTAGAGGATATTCTGGAAGAACACATAGGGTACTTACTATTGTTTTTTTTAATTCCTCGCCTACGGAGTCGCGGGTGAAAGCTAGTTGTAGATATTCGGTAAATTGAATATCGAATTGGTTCACTAATTGATGTTAGTCCCTTTACAAAGCAATGTAAATCTTTTAAAACCTGTATCCTTGCGTCGCAAGTATTGCGTACACATGATGAATCGTTGACGCGAGTCTTTAGTACAGACAGTGATTACGGCTAACGTATTTACAAAATATCTGCTTTTTTTAAACAAAATATTTGCTTCGCCATCTTTAAAATCGCAGCGATTTCTATTACAATTTTGATCAACAGGTTGCGAAAAGTCGACGACTCGTACGTGGCTTAGCGACTAAAATCGCCAGGTTTCGAAAATCTATATCGCCTTGTGTACGACGGACCTCATATTTACACACTTAGGTTAATCGATTATTAAAACAACAATTATTTATCTAAGAAAACTGTATTTAACTCATTGATTTTATATTACAACCAACTATGGTACAATGTATTTATTTTCTTCTATTTCTTGTGTTAGTTTTCTTTCTGCCGCGCTCCGTGTTGTCTGTGGTGAGTTCTTGTTGGAGTTTCTTTAACATTTGTGGTGTTATCAGTCCCTGAAATGCGCAAAATAAACCTCTTAAGTATCTCTGTGATAAAATATAATCTTACTAATATTATAACTGCGAAAGTTTGGATGGATGGATAGATGTTTGTTAGAGTTTGTAGCCTAATCTGCCGAACGGATTTGGATGTAATTTGTCATAGTTGTAGAGCAGTCTGGAAGAACACAGGCTACTTGCTTTTTTAATTCCACGCAGACGGAGTTGTGGGCGAAAGCTAGTCAAAAATCATTAAAAACACTCTTTTCGTTTATATTAGACCAAATCCATACTAATGTTATAAAGACGAAAAAGAAATTGCATATAAAATATTTTGTGATAGTTTAGACTTTAGACTATGCAATTTTTTAATAACCGTATTTTGACCTTTTTATGCAAACTTACCTTAGCTACTAGCATTTCAGACAGTTTTCCTTTGGATTCGTCTTTACTTAGCAAATGTGATCTTGTTGACTTCTTCCCTCGTCCGTACGTCTCCTCATTAGAGGGGCTGTCCTTCAATATTTGTTCGGAATTTCTTAATAACCTATAAACAAAAATAATATACAAACACAATAATCAACTTGCCCTTCTCCCTTCGGAGGGTACAAGTGCTGCCCTTCCATACATTTCTATCAGCCGTCATATCTGACTTCACACAATCCATACTTTCTTAGTTCTTCCTCTACATTTGTAGCCATCCACATTCATCTATATCTATATCTATACTAATATAATAAAGCGTAAACACAGACTTCTTTGTTGCCTGGGCTGTCAGCAATCACAGCATATTTTTGAATAATTCTCTTTTTAATAAAAAGCCCTACACTTGCGACACGCTTTAGGCTATATATTTTCACGCTATTAAGGAGGTTTATAAATTGGAAAAATCCTTCATGTGGGAAAGGGATCATAAAGTACAAGCTGCCAACATTAAGGAGGCAAGGTTATTGGTAAGTAATTTTGACATTTGCAATTGATAATTTGACAAATGTAAACAATAAAATTAAGTTTTATTTCATGCGGATGAAGCCTCACGGGAACAGATAGTTAATATTTGTGGTTAATGTTCCCATCCTCTCGTCACATGTCCATACCACGGTAACCTTTAGCTATACTAATGCAATATAATCCATTTTTGACCGACTTCCCAAAAGGAGGTACTCAATTCGTCTGTATGTTTTTTTAAGTTACTAAAGTTTTGATAATACCTTGTTATTTGGAAGATTCCTTGTTGTATGATGGAGTCCAGCTCTACTTCCATTTCACGAACTGATTTCACATCAGGGAACATGTCAGGGAATCGGTAACTGTTGGAAGAATTTTTTAGACCATTCTAATAAAAATGATTACAAAATGTAGCAATAATAATTAATAACAAATCACGATATAAATTTAAAAAATAAAGTCTACATTCACTGAAAATGTAATATCGTGGAAATCTTACTATTTGATTATTATGAAAGCGAAAGTTTGGATGGATGGATGGATGTTAGAGTGCCTAAACTGCTGAACGGAACGGAAGAAATTTGGCATAGATGTAGAGGATAGTCTGGAAGAACACATAGACTGCTTACTTTTGTTTATTTCAATTTCACACAAAAAAGTCGCGGTCGATAGCTAGTTGTTAAAAAGATTGGGATTCAATCTTACAATAGCTAATTTAATCAAATTAGGTAAATACATGAAATTATTAAATCAAAGTAAGTAAAATCGATGTTTACCTGAGCCATAGATATAGCTCCAGCACATCAAAGACCGCCTCCAAGTGCACGAGGTCCATGATGGTCTTGGGTGAGGGCACGGGCCAGTCCACCGCGTTGCTCAGCCACGACTTCGTGATTGGCTCATTGCGGCTGTACTGACGGACCATCTACACTATAGATATTTTAAATTTAATATTTGTGTCCGACACCTCAGGCGACCAGTACTGAGTCGTATTCAAAAAGCATGGTTACAATGGTTCCCAACCAGTGGTCCGCAAAAGATAACATATGGTCCACAATTTTTTTAAATTTAGCGGACAGAAAACCGACAATGTGTATGAAATATGTGCAGCGTTTCTATCAGCCGGAAATAATAATTAAAACGATTTTTAATGACTCGCGTAGCAAACCTATAGACGATTAGACAATACTCAAAACTTGTGAAAAAAGTTATGAACAGGAACGTGTTTTAGTATGAAAAATTAGCGAAAAAGTTTTTTTATTGATATCGACAAAATTTATATGGCACATAAAGTAATTTAAAACGACTTTTGACTATTTTCAAATTTTTACATATTAGTCCCTGCTAACAATCTATACTAATATTGCAAAGAGGAAAGATTTGTCTTTTTGTATGTATTGCAATATGTCAAAAATAATTTGTCCGAATTCAAAAATTCTTTTACCATTAAAAACCTACATTATCACTAAGTAACATAGGCTATATTTTTTAATTGCACGCGGACGAAGTCGTGAGCAACAGCTAGTATTAATATAAAAGTGGTCCAAGAGGTTGGGAACCCCTGACATATAAGTGTTGACCTTGAGGAATGTGGCGCAGACGAAGGGCAGCTTGCTGTTGATGGGCGCGCAGCAGAAGACGTAGCGCGCGCGCAGCGGCAGCGGCACGTGCTGGATCATCTCCGCTAGGAACTTGAATGCTTCCGTGTTGCACATCAGGTACAGAGAGTCGTCTACTGTGCACAGGTGCACGAAGATATCCTGCACACCATATCGTCGTCATCTCACTATACAACCTTCTTCTGAACCTTAGAGCTTAGTCAACCATACCTTGAGTTAAATGCTCAACCCCTGAGCTGATGCCTGTGCAACATTCATATATTCAAATCAAATTAAAATAAGAAAAGATATCTATTCATTTCATTGTCTAAAAATGTTATTTTTAGTCTATAGATATTTTTAAACATTTTAGTAACCTAAACTAAAAAAAAACTAAAACACTAACTAAAACTGACTAAATGAAATTGATAAATATAGTCGAAAATGTCGAAAAATAATGTTATAGCCAGTGGAATTCGATTTGCGTTTTCCACCATTATTTAATAATTTCAATTGAATTCTAGTAAAAACAAAAACTACATACCATTAAACTACTGAGACTAGCATGAGGTAGATGGTAGGCATACAACTCCATCTGTTCCGCAGTGGGGTGTAGACCCGCTTGTGTCACAGGCTCCGAGGGCTTGGACAGCAGCGTCTTCAGCGTCGCGAGGTCCTCCGCCCTGAACGTCGTCACGAACCCCGTCTCCCACGCGCTGCCATACCTGCCAGCTCTTCCTGAAGTAACAAGATACTACTCAATTTAAGTTGGCACGTAGTTAACTAGAGTATACCAGTGCACCATGTGCCAACATCAAAGCTATGTACTATTAATCGTACTAATATTACTAACTAGCTTTCGACCGCCACTCTGTCCGCGTGGAGTTAAAAAAAAATCAAAAGTGAGTAGCCTATGTGTTCTTCCAGACTATCCTCTACATCTATACCAAATTTTATCAAAATCCATTCAGCATTTAGGCTATTAACTCTAACAAACATCCATGCATCCAAACTTTCGCATTTATATTAGTAATCACACTAATATTGTAAATGCGAAAGTTTGTATGTATGGATGGATGTATGTTACAACATATCTCTTACATGGATGTCGATAAAATTTGTCACAGGTGTAAAGCATAAGCCAGTAAGTTTTTTTTTTAATTCTCTACAAGGGTCGCGGGTTTAAGCTAGTACTTCATTAAAAAATATAAAAACATATAAAGACAGAAAAAGTTGTAAAACATGTATTTGTAATGTAAATAAGTTACCTGCAATTTGTAAAGCTTGTGACACACTAATGATATCCATTTCTTTATCACCATCTTCATTAACCACCGGTTTTATTAGAGAATAAAAGATTATCCGCCGTATACTCCTACAAACATATAAATACACATAAATATTCCTATGTTGAATCGATTTTGTACTAATTTTATGTATTGTAATTCATTTGAGATTCTTAGATCTCCAGGTATTATCTATCTAACATCTGTCATTTTACAATTTAAATACAATTTCAGTACTTTAAAACTACAAATCTATACTAATATAATAAAGCGTAAACACACACTTTGTTGCCTAAGATGTCAGCAATTACAGCATATTTTTGAATAATTATTTTTTTAATAAAAAGCCCAACACTTACGTCACGCTTTAGGCAATATATTTTCACGCCATTAAACTTGGGGGTTAATATTTTAAACAAAAACCCTAATATGGGAAAGAGACCATAAGTTGCTGCCAACATCAAGGAAGCAAGATTGCCATGGTTTAACAACATGTCACGTCATTTTGACATTTGCAATTGAGAATTTGTCAAGAGTAAACAATAAAATAAAGTTTTTAAAATTTAACGCGGATGAAGCCGCAAGGGAACAGCTAGTCATAAATAACTTACAAATTGATGCCAAGGCCGATAGCATCCGTGGCTACCATCACCTTACAGGAACTCTCGGGGTCATTGAACTTGTTGGCCTGCGCTAACTTAGTGCCCGGGGGCAAGCTGCCATATATCACTGCCACCTCATGACCCCTACAACATAATGTTACAAGACAATAAAAGCACAAAAAAATAATATTGCATTTGCAGTTTGACCACTTCTTTCTAAATGTCTAACATCCATAACTTTTTCATAAATAAATAAAAATCCACCAAACTTCTTCAATAACTATCTTTCTAAGGTTAGTATACAAATTTATTTTTGCATTAATATTAGTATATGAACATTTTAAACATATTGGATACCTGCCTCACAGGACTGACCTCTGTTCAATGGCTCTGCTTACACTGTATATATCATTCTTATTGAAACACACAATACAGTCTCCAGCGCGCACCTTGTCTAGTGATCCCAGCGCACTGTCCTCTACTTTCAGTTCTGTTAATCTTTTGTATGTACGCACCTAAAA
>LD688932.1:6573113-6591560 GCA_003118335.3 Papilio memnon
AGAATTCGTGAAATAATGGTGGGCCTATTTGCGTGTTACGTGCAGACATTTCGAAATGCTCGCTTCTAGGCCTCCAGTGTATTCGCCGCGGCCCATTAGTACGCTGACACGTTTATCAATATTACCATAAAGGAAATGAAAAGCCGTGGGCGTCACCTGCAGGAAAAGCGAGCGCGACAGGAACTTTTTGTGAATTAAATGATGAGTGCCGCGGCTCGCATCCTGTTTAGCGCGAACCGACCGACGGATTTCTACGTACGTACAGCGCCGAAGGAAGCCGCGTCGTTTCGATGCGCGCCGCGCCTCGCCTCCGCATATAAATAATAGAAATTATCTAATTGTGCGACGGCGAGCACTAGCCGGCCACGAGTCGAATCTTAATACCCGCGACTCGCGCCTCGTACCCCACGCACAATAATAATCGATAAGTCGATGCCATTACAATAAATATCGCTACATTCCTTTACAAATATATTCCTACTGCTAAGGTTTGTTTTTGATACAAGATTGGGAATATATCGACAATGATCGAGCATGAATGGGCATTTTGCTTTATATCTAAGAGATCTTTACTATTAAGCGACTAGCGACACGAAGGGCTATTTCTATGGAAGTTGTAGAATTAAGCTTCTTCTTCTTCTTCTTCTAATGCCTCTCCATTACTGGAGGTTGGCCGTCAGCTCAGCGAATCTTTCCCTGTCCTGTGCCAAGCGAAAAAGTCGTTCGATGCTGGCGATATTTGTCCACTCCCTGATGTTTCTGAGCCATTAAATTAAGCTGGAAAATGTAATTGGAAATAATAAATACGTCGCTACGTTATTTTGAAGTTCTCGTACAAGTTGCTAATTGGGAGAATGCCACCGGTTTGAGACAGGCGCGAAGCTTTTGTGGGCAGGGGGGTGGCCTAGCAGTCTAAAAAAGACCCCTTTGTCGCTTCGGAGCTGTTTGGAACGATTCCTGCCGCCGAGTTTCGTCATCGGACGACACGACAGACTGCCAAGTACCATCCTCACCATCTTGATGGCTGGCATTCCACAACAGTGCGGTTTTCGCGGAACTTTCTGCCCCGCACAGCCGCGTTGTGGAACGGTCTGTCCTCGGCGGTATTTCCAAACCAATACGACTTAGGGTCCTTCAAGAAGCGAGCTTATCATTTCCTCAAGGGCCGGCAACGCATCTGTGGTTCCTCTGGTGTTGCGGATGTCCATGGGCGTCGTTGATCATCTCGGTGTTCCCGCCGCTCGTTTGCCCCCTTTTATTGTAAAAAAAACCATTCGCACGATTTTTGACATTAGCGTCCAGGGTAGTTTGCTCTACGTTTCAGAGTAAACGACATTACAAACTTAGGAATATTTAACGCACTAGAGCGGTAAGGTTGCATTAGGCGGCTATTGACTTGAATTGCTGATTTGACTAACATTAGGCACCAGTTGCGGTGAATAGGTATCGATGTAATAATAATCATACTTCATACTAATATTATAAATGTGAAAGTTTAGATGGATGGATAGATGTTTGTTAGAGTTTGTAGCCTAAACTGCTGAACGGATTTCGATGAAATTGGGTATAGATGTAGAGGATAGTGTGGAAGAACACAAATTGTTTTATTAATACCACGCGGACGGAGTCGCGGGCGAACGCTATTACATACATATTTCATCATCGCCAGCTCACTATACATCCCCACTGAGGGGCCTATCCTAACAAGGGGGACACATATTTATTATTTACTAAATTAATTATAGAGTTACATGAAACACGTAGTCTAAAGGGCTTGTGCTGTGGCCCAGGCCGTTCTTACGACAGCCTCTTCGTCGGCAATTCGTCTCCCAAATTCAAGCTATCTTACATACATGCGTCGAAACAAATTTATATTTGTTGTAATTAATATTTACAGACATAGACACCGTTCCGGCTATAAGTAATCCTCGAAAGTTATCTATGATATTCAACATGATGTTTATTTTGGCGGATGCACGTTTATTACGGACGTTAGAAATGAAGGTGCATACAAATCCAATTAATGAGAACATTCATTTAATGTTACGAAGACCGAAGACTTGCTTTCTGACTTACCTAGTTATTCTGGCGGGAATATTTAGGGTTGCCAGTGTGAAAAAGAACCAGTTAATTAAAAAAAAAGAAGGAATTTAAAACAGATGCTTTTTTTTCGTTTTTAATTATTTAAAAAGTATAATAGTAACAAGTATATTTATCTTGCTACATGTGTGTTATAATGAATAATTCTATTTAACGACACGCGCGCACTAACCGAACTTCTTAATTGCTTTTTTCAATGAAAGTCGCGCCGAAATTAATGTTCGTGTTATAAAAATTCTAAATTTAAATTTTAAATTCGGCTACGGCGTACGTTTTTACGATTTCAATAACGAGGACGCGTAATTACGTTTTATATCTTTTAACCGTAAAATCAGATCATAACATAAAGTTGCCACTTAAAAATACTTATTTAATCTCGTATAAATTCGTTTACGTTATTTCGATATTCCAATCATTCCGATAAGAAGCTTCCGTATTACGTTAACGTTTGGATTTTTTTTTTAGTTTTCTTTATAATTTTCACAGCTCTCAATTCAGAAATTCGGAATAATATGGATCGTAGATTGTCTCACAACGCAGCCCTGCGTCTGGCGCGCCGTGCTCGCCGGATGAACACCAAATGTGTGATATTTTTAGGAATGTTGATTGCCCTCTTCCTGTTTCCGGCATAACGCTCTGATCCGCCGCCGCACGCCGTAACGCCGCGACTAATTACTCACCAATCATTAATTCCCGTACGTTGACACTTATATACTTTGATTGGATTCTAATTAAAATTAACTAAACAACTTACAGTTCTTTAGAAGTAGTCCAAATAACACTTACATTTACTTATCGACTGGTATAGCGACTGATATATGGTACAGTCTAAGGGACTCCCATAGTTACTACTTAATGACTTTGTATGGCAGAGTCTTTAGCAAAGTGAACTCTACAAGACTATTTTTATATAGTTACTAGCTTTCGCCCGGGACTCCGTCCGCGTGGAATTAAAAAAAAAACACAAAAAAGTACCATATGGGTTCTTCCAGACTATTCTCTATATCTATGCCAAATTTCATGGAGATCCGTCTAGTAGTTTAGGCTACAAACTTTAACATCCATCCATCTAAACTTTCGCATTTATACTCGTAATATTCGTAAGATTTCACATAGTGTTTTGTGTTGATTTGTTGATTACACAAGTAGTGTCGGTGTCATGCGCTGTGCGGACAATTAGCGGCCTAATGTATTCCTAGCAACAGCAACAATTACCGCCCACGCCCACGCTGAACCACGCCATACCAACTTGTACTGTAGTACTACGCTTCCGTCAATTGTTTGTCAGCCACACTATATAGAACGGATGATGACATGCGTACACACCTCTTAAAATGTAATTAAAAACAGCAAATATAACTTTAACTTCGACCTAAGAGTGGACGCTCATCTTTGACTAAACAATCGCACAACGTTGTACGATTGTCGATTATTTCGCAGCCAATTCGACTGTTTAGTTGCACAACTAAAAAACAAAGAGTGCGCGCACCTCCATATAAACTCATAGAAATAAAAGCGCGATTAAACAGTTGTGCGATAGTTTAGTCAAAGGTGTTCGCTCTAAACAAAAATGAAGGTGAGTTTGCTACTTTTTGCATATATAATACTAGCTGTTCCCGTGCGGCTTCATCCGCATGAAATTATGAAAATTTTATTTGATTGTTTACATTTGTCAAATTATCAATTGTAAATGTCATAATGACTAGACATGATGACAAACCATGGCAATCTTGCTTCCTTGATGTTGGCAGCAAATTATGGCCTCTTTCCCCCATTAGGGTTTTTATCCAAAATATTTACCTCCTAAGTGAAAACGTGAAAATATATAGCCTAAAGCGTGACGTAAGTGCTGTAATTGCTGACATCTTAGGCAACAAAGAAGTGTGTGTTTACGCTTTATTATATTAGTATAGATGTCTTTCATAATAAAGTAACATTTAAAGCCTCGGGTAAAGGAGGCAACTGTTTGCTCTTTCGATAGTATTAATGTTTACTCGTAATTGTCTACGAAGTTCGATAAGTATATAAGATGAATCTAGTACGTCTTAGTATAGATTTTACCCGTGTCCAGTATGACGTGGGTGCAAGGCTGCCAAGTATAAACTTGCAAGTGGTATGGGGACGGCAACCGCCCGGGGTTAACGCCCTCTCCCCGTGACGTCACTGCATACGTCACTGGGGGACGTTTCAATACGAACCGAATTCAATTACGACATTATTGATCATCTCAATCTACGTCAAATGATTCGCGCACGTTGATTTTAAAAGGTCGTTGTAAAGGGGACGCACACCTTTGACTAAACTATCGCACTACTGTTGTGCGATTGTCGATTGTTTCCCAGCCATTTCATTTTAGTTGCACATCTAAAATTCGAGTAGTGTGCGCACCTCCATATAAGCTCATAGGAATCAAAACGCGACTAAACAGTTGTACGATAGTTTAGTTAAAGGTGTGCGCGCGATCTTAATGTTTAATTGAAAGTCTCAGTCATTCGAATTATTCTTATACCGCAAAGTGAATAAATAAATTCAATTATAGATATTGTTGAACTAATATAATTAGTTTTATGAGCGACTGTGAGTGGGGCAGCATAAAAATAAGCTTCTACTATGAGTACGCAAAGCACTTAGTAGAAAAGTAATGACCGCTACTAAGTCTTAACTGTAAAAAATATAAAATCAGTAAAAAGTCAACATCGTACCTGACTGTCCTCTGAGTAGGGTTACCATATACTACTGAAGCTGGTTTAGGACATATATCTTTTTTCGTGGGTTCAAGTTGCTTAACGTCATTTTTTTGATTATCAACCTCTATTACTACTAGAGTAACTTTTTTAAGTAATCATTGAGACACGCAAAAATAAATCTTCACTTAAAATCTTTAGTAATTTTTTTTATTGGCCCATTGGAGGGCAAAAGCCTGACTACCTTTTATCCATCATTCACTATCCCATGACTTTCGCAAACAATCTCTGTACAACAAAGTTCGAAGTAGGAATTAAAAAAATTATATCCCAAGTCGATAGTATTTTGTGGTGAACTTAATGCGGTCCAGCGTGACAACTGGGCATTGAAGCGTCACCGGCCAGTTGTGGGGTAGCTGTAAAAAGTGGGCGCACTCGACTATGACTGCACTGCGCACTCCACAGGCGCACCGGATTAACCTTTATACTATTAGATAACTAACCAGCTTACTTATAACTTGTTGCACTTTATGATTAACTTTTAAGTAACTTGTTTAGCAAGTTTTTTTGTGAATTTATTTCATTTTCTTGACGATGACGTATGATGAGTTATGTGGAGGACAAAAACCTGTTGCGCCACTACGGGCGTAGGATAAGGAGGAAGATGATGATTTCATTTATCTTCCTAGAGTACAGTGACAATACAATAATTTGAAACCGCCGTAAACCTCGTTGAAGTCCTGTATCATTTTTTACTTCTTTGGTCCATGGATATGAGTGCTACAAGATTTTATAGAGTTATTCAATAAAACATAACCATATGCAGTTCCATAATAAGTTTGTTGTCGATGAGCATTTATACGCAGCCCGCATCCACTACACTCGCGTCTCCAAACAAACAATCGAAGACAATGATGTTTAACCTAGTTTGGCAGCTCGGAACAATCACACATGCAAATGAGCGAACCTCTAAAGATCCCATTCAATCGGCTCTGTTAGGAAATTATAATGATCATCCGTGCTGATTCTAAGAAGCGAGACAGGCGAACATAAAAACCGAACACGTGCAAAGGTACCTCTGGCGACCTCCCATCAAAGAGAACAGGTCCCTAATAATAATGATGCAAGCGATCGCCTCGGACCCTTTCGGGCAGCTCAAGGACTGCGCGCCCCTCTATGGTCCACGTTACATCACATCTTGTTTATTAAGGCGCGATGAATTTGAAATATGAAATCGGTTATCGTCATTAATTATCGATTCATCGTAAGTGCGCGGCCATCTTGGCAGCGAGTGGGCGGCCATGTTGCGCGCGCGGCTTCCGGCGTGCGCGTGCGCGCGCATGCTAATGCCTCCGCATGCACCTCGTCCTGCGCCTCCTGCGCGTTTCACTCGCCTCTTACACCATTGCGCGACGCATATGCGACACACCATGCCACCGGATTAATCCCACACCATCGAATAATATAGGGGCTTCATTTTGGCTTTTTGCCAGTAAAATTTAAATTATTTTAACCAAAACTTTAAAAGCAATTTATCCTAAGCAAATAAACCTCAAATTAAATTACTTATTATAATAGTATAATACAATCGCGAAATAATATTTCTTGTACCATTGGGCTACATCCTTTGTCCATGAACCTTGGTATCCTTATAAGGTCATGCCAATGTAACATTTCTTTTATAATTTTATCCAGTTACAGGCCATGGTTTAAACATTTCAGTAACCGATACAAATAACGAGCAGTAATCGCGAAACGGTGTCCCGCAGGGAGGATTTCTCGGCCCTACATGATTTTATAAAAAACTATGCCCCATATTTGGTCGCGAAGACGTTCAAGACTTAATATTACATCTTTTGATCTAGACCACCCACTGAGCTTGATCATATCAAGTCAATTATGAGTCTAAAGAACCGAAATACTCGTTTTTATTGTTGAAATATTCATTATTTGCAGATAAAAATCTTACTTTTTTACTCATGATCATCGCAATCGAATGCTTCTCAAAGAACTGAATATTTTTAAACTTGTCATAATGTTATGTAGAATTATAAGATCGTTATATCTTTAATACAATTGCATATAGGAATGTAGCATTCATATTATAAGCAATTTATTTGTAGCTACGAGGCAGCAGTGAGACTGGCCGGCTGCGGACGATAGTCGTCGTAAAGTAATAATTTAAAGGCATTGATATGCGATAAAATGGCTCATTCAGTGACAATGACATTGTTTGCAAACGATACTCGATACAATACAACACAGAAAAATATCATAGTTATTAAATATACATCAATTAAAGAATCTTTGTCGAAGAACGAAATCATACTAATATTATAAATGCGAAAGTTTAGATGGATGGATGTTTGTTAGAGTTTATAGCCTAAACGGCTGAACGAATCTCGATGAAATTTGGAACACATGTAGAGGATAGTCTGAAAGAACACATAGGCTGCTTAGTTTTTTTTTAATTTCACGAGTACGGAATCGCGGGCGAAACCTAGTAATATATGAATATTATTAGAGACTCTATAGTATAATAGTGTAATATTTTTAGATTACAAAAGTTTACATTCATTACAATAATAAAAGAAGACATAATATCAAAAAAGGTCCATACAATTTGTCAATAAATGTAGGACTCAACTAATCAGTTGAAGCTTGTCCACATACTATGGGCTGGTTACGTCAACGCTTTTCGCAATTCACTTTTGAATGAAACAGGTATCACAACTGTATGACGAAATGACCTCAGAGAACGCAATCTTTGAATTATACCTTTAATAATTTAATTGAACTGTCAAGAGATAAGAACGATTTTATGTCAATGAGAATGAAATAGATGACATGTTTTTATATACGTAATTAGTCAATGAAAACCCACATTTACATTCATCGCAATAGTATGAATGAGTTAGGAGTTCTAGATTCATTGCACAATTAATCTATACTAATATTATAAAGAGGAAAGATTTGTATTTTTGTATGTATTCGATTCACGTAAAAACTACATGGCCGATTTCAAAAATTCTTTCACCATTAGAAAGGTAATTTATCTGTGAGTAATATAGGCTAAATTTTATAATTTCACGCGGGCGAAGTCGCGAGCAACAGCTAGTATTTTATACTATGATTGTTACGTATAAATGTAATTCGTTTGAGTTGGCGGCACTAAATTTGTTAATAAGCAATAGTCAATTGTTTGCGAGCAGCTGTCGGAAGCGGCAGCGCTCTCTCGCAGGTAGTGGGGTGTAATGTGCGGGCTCATTTTCGCGAACCACCCCTTTTCGACTCAGTCTTACGAACGTTTGAATCCCAACGAACCCCGCATATGCTCCTAAAGGAAATGACATGTGGTTCCCGAAATCTCTGCCCATAAGAATAATATGGATATGCTTAAATATTTATTAATATTGTTCAGTATTTCAATATACATTTTTAAATAAACGATACCTAGTAAGCAAAAAGGGGTTTGCTATTTTTTTCTGCCTTTGTTTAAGAAATGGTAATGCGAAAGTTCGTGGATAATGTTAATTTTTCTACCAATACATTACTAGTAAAAAAAGTTTTATTTGACAATCTGTTAAACATGCAACATATTCAAATCGTCGTACTGTAAGGTATAAAAAATAAAAAATAGAGAAAATCTAATACAACCTGGTTAATAAATAAGTATCCAGTAGAAATCAATTAGTATTTGATCCTAGTTATTATATATTAATCATGTCCATATTATCCTGTCGGTGTTCCTGCGGGCACACCTGCCGCATTCCGGCTTCCCGGGGCTTCGCAGACATCCTCCTGCACTCACAGCCCCGACGTCGACAATACCTCTCATCATACCCAACGAGAATTAAATTCATTTCACTCTTATAATCAAAAGAACACCTGATTTCTTCCAACAGTAGACTTTTACTGTGCCGATGGCGTAAGGAGATTCTTATTGTCGGAGCTTAAGACCTACTTTGGATTAACACGCTCTTGTTAGTTATGTAAAACATATTCTCAAAGAACTTAGTAGACATCCTTTTATTTGTCAAAAAGTTACACATGTTCTTTATAAGGAATGAGGGGGCAAAGGGTCGCTTGAGGTGATCAAGGATGGTTCCCACAAAAAGAAGTACGAAATCGTGAAGCCAAGCTTGTATCGTTTTATCAATAGTAAGACAGAAAGTAAATTTATTTTAGAAATGCGTATTTTTGAATAAACGTTAAAATTAATTAAGACTTTTTTCTATCTACTCTAGCTTTAGGTTTTTATAACAAAGGCTGTCTTTGTCGGGGCCATTAGATGGGATAGGTTTCTGAAGAGCTAAAGAGCTTGTATTTGAAGCAAGGGCCGCAGTGTAAGGTTTTCTGATGCATTAGAGCAGTACGACAAAAGAAAACAAAATGTGTAGGAGGTAAGTGTTGCATTCTTCTTATTGTTTGCGGGAGGCGGAGGGAAGCGGAGGGAGACGGGGCTTTGTTTGCGAGCACGCGCCTCCGCAGCTTCACTCCTGGCCAGGGCACGTCAACCTTTTTGATTTTGACCTCGTTTTTTATTCTACAACAATATTAATAAACTATTTTTTTTTCTTGTTACGTTTGTGTTTTTTTTTAATCTAACTTAAGAATATTTTTTTGTGGATAACTTCATGGTATCTCACCACGTTTGACAAGAAACTTGACAAGGAAACACACTAATGTGCACTAATATTTTATTATTAAAACCACATCGATTGCAATATGAGTTAATAAGTTAACCTCAAGCGTGTCTATGGTGCAGTTTTAGTAGCTATGGCCATAAAGAGCGGCGTGTTAGCGTTTCACGTTATATAACGAGTTATGAGGTTCGACGGCCGCCGCGCAACCTTTAAGGTCGACCCGGGGCGGCCTCCGGCCTTTATTTACTCTGTGCAAGCCTTGCAGCGAGGGATATGGATTGGGGAGAGCGAAAAATGACGTAAATATCGAATATAAAATACTGTCGCTCTCAGAGATTTTAAGCAGTTCATTTTAGTGTGAGAAAACCTAAGTTAAGGGTAATCTTTAGTGTGGTAATAAGTTGTAATAAATTGTCTGTAAACATTTCCGCGAGGAAAATATAGCAATAGTATTTCCTCTAAAAAGTAAATACGACCAAAAATGTCCTCAATGTCGCTGAATATCTACTGGCGACGTAATTATTCCTCTTTTCTTTATCCGTATTCCAGTCCAATGCATAGCAAAAATCAATATATTTTAATTGTTGCATAACGTGAAATAAACCATTAAGTCATGTCCATGTCAGGCTTTCCTAAAAAAACTCCAATGGATAAGCAAAAAAGTATAGAAATGTAAAATGTGTTTCGAATGCAATACATTAACTATTCTAAAAGCACTTTTTGCCGAGTAACGTACAATCTAACTATACAAACAAATCGGAAATATATTTGTAATTGGAGAAGTTTAAATGTAGAAAAAAATAAAGCTGCTAAAATAGCCGGCACTTCCTTCCGGTGGGATGGTATTTTTTGTTCAGAAAACGTACACAGTAACAAATGCGTCCGACGGATGCAGGCCGCGCCAATAAAAACGGAAGGAAGCTATTGACAAATGCGTCTATGAGGGTGCTTTTAGGGTTCCGTACAATTTTCAGAGAATAGAACAATTTAAAATTTAACACATGTTTGCTCTTTCATTAAAAAAAATCTATCCATTGACTCAATATTTTCTATAAGAAAAAACCGGAAAAAGAATTTAGGAAAATAGACAGTACCTAATTTCTCGATTACTGTGACGTATATTTAAAAAAAAATAATTGTGAATTAATGTTTTATCTAAGTCAACAAAAACTTAAATGTAAATAAAATATATAATAATAAAACTAAGTCTGACAGTCTTCCAATTTTTATTATTTTAGGGTTACATAAGTGAAAAAAAATACAGTAGAGTATCTGAAACGGCCAGTACTTTTTTCTATGTGTTAATTTAGGCATTTCGCGCGACGTGCCTTTGCCTCCGTTTTGCAGCTGACGAACGTTAGGGACGTGAGCGCAGGGCCGGGGCCGGGCTCAGCGCGCGGGTGCGGGCGCGGGGCGGGCGACATCCGGCGCGCACCGTGGGAATACACCCACCTAACCGTACCATAGATTATAAACGGATACTAATTAATTTAGGCAACGTACGAAATTGATCATAGATTATAGATTTATCTTAACCATTAATCTAGAAATTGTTATCTTAGAAATCCTTTAATCTGTGTAATAGTTTAATGTCGAAATAAATGTATCCTTCAATAAAGATGTATCTGAATTGATATAAATAGATATATCGTAAAAGTCAATTTAATATTGTTTATTAGCATTAAAAGCGGAAATCATATGGCATCGTTTCCTTTTATTCCAATTAGAGTAGACGAAGGAAGAGTTAATAGGATAATATAAACGACCAAAGAAATCATGTTTTTCCGTAAATAATGGTCTGATTATAAGATAAAAAATTCTCGGTGACAAGGTGGCCGCGTTCCGTTTTACAAAATGACGTTTATAGTAGACGTATTAATTAATAAAGAAGCAAGTTTAACACTAAACTAGTTATCTTCGAGAGGTATCGATGAAAAATGCAATCCTGTTATTCATGTCCGATGTTATCCACAGAGTATAAAACATCAGGTGTTCAGAGATTCGCAGAAGCGTTCCCTTCTTTGTTTGAAATACGTCGCTCCAAGAGGCAAGATGGCGGCGCACCTGGCCTAGCATCTGCTTCTACCATTCAGGCCGGGCTATTAAATTTTATCAATTGCAGACGCACTTTAGCTCCATTCATTTTTAACTTTTTTTTATTCACCTTCACCAGCCAGCATCGCCATTCACTCGATTTACTCATAATATTGAATTACATACATAATAGAAATAAAAATTTGATAAAATATTAAGTTAAGAATAGTAGTCGAGTAGATATAATTACATAATTTTATGCTATTGGTTTTTACACCGGATTTTCGAGAAAAAAAACAATTTAGTTAGTACATACATTTTTAATCTATTTTAGTCGATTTTCGGAGTTCTCTGGGATGTAGAGATTAAAAGGTTAGTATGTATAAGAAAGTAGAAGAGACAGACGGTAATGTAGAAAAGAGATGGAAAGTGTATAGAAAAACACAATTTGAAGTTATCATTATAAAGCATTATTAAATACGAGGGAAAAAACGTACTATCCGTTTACGTAATATATTTGGCGGAGTTTACGCTAGCAGTCATTAAATACTTATTAGACACAAGCGTCTTCCTATTTATAAATCAACATCGTATTTATCTTATTCATGCGACTCGAAAACAAATTAAGTTGAATACGTCGTTATCTCTGAATATATTCATTCATAACTTTGTTGATAACTTCTCACGACTCCAGTCTCGACTTGACGCCACGATTAACTGATCTCAATCTATTTCAATGACATTTTTGCCGTTGCTAATTTACAAGAAAAAAGTTAGGTTATTCATTTTGTTTTTTTATAATCGCTAGTCGAACTTCTTTGAAATATTCTCTATGTTTCGGAATACATAGCATTCTTAATTTAAGTACAATTACATTTTTAACATGAAATAACGAAACAATTGTCAGAATAATCCCAGGTACTGGCTGTACAAGAAAAAAAAATAAGAAGAAAAAAGTAGCGGGAATTCGTACGAGCTCATTTTTATTACCGCACGTACCCACGAGTAAGTTGATATACGAAAGCGTTCGGGTATTAATTCAATCCTAATTTATTAACGGCGATAAAAAGCCACATTATATTCCTATACGAGAAATATTTTATTTAATCTTCCACGATTCAGTTTGACATCGACATAAATTATATCGGATATAACCAAAAAGGTATAATCGTTTGAATTGACTATGCCAGTTTAGTTAATGAAAGCGTGAGGTGGGAATACGACGCTTGTAACGGACCTTACATAATTACGCTAACCTTGTACAAAATATTACAAACTACATACAGTTATATAACCAAAATGCAAAAACATAGAGTTCAATATTGATTGCAGTTTTAGCAACAGTTACGTCGTTTTAGTTTCGAGCGTGTACTTCTGTTCTCAATGGACCAGCTGCAATAGTAAATGTACAATTATATATGTATATAATATTTGTATGTAAGCTTTTGAGTGTGTTAATGCTATGACGGTCGACATCGTTTTTTATCTGACGAATTGTAATACATTTTGTCATTCGAACCCCCGATATGCCAATAAGACAAAGCCTAGTTACTAAATTATTAATCCTTAAATGCATTGTTTTTTTATTGCGCCCTGGAAAGTATTTAGGTACATATAACATAAAAAATAATGAAAAAAATCTGGTATAAAAAAAGGTATTTATTATGAAAAAATATGAAAAAACACTCAATATATTTATTTTCTATAGTCGTCAAAGTGCGTTCGGAAACACATACCACACGACTTCAATAAAATAACGTAAAACGTGTCATGTATACATTTGGCAACAAGATCAGTTTATAAGCGACATCTACAATCCTTGACTAGTTCATTCGATTACAGCATTTATATTACTTATATCAAAAACAAAATCATAAAAAATCAGTTTAATCTTTCTTTCTAGTTTAATACCAAAATTATGACAAACTTTAAACTACAAACGCAAAATATAACAATAAAATTAAAAATATTGATCGATTAAATTTTATTATATTTTAGCGTATTTTCCCAGTATTATAAACATAATAAGTAGATGAAGTTCTGTGGGTTGTATGGAGAACTAGATTGTCCGGACAGACCGGCCGCAATGTTAATGTGGCTTCGAATACCAAATACGTTCCGTACACTCGCCTACACAATGTTAATTATTCAAATATTTATCAGCTTTGTTTATACCACGAATGGATAAGTGGGCTGTTTTAATGCTACGGTGTTTTGTTGCAACAATTGTATATAAAAACTTTAGTTATTTAATAAATTAAAACAAATTTCGTGCAAGGTAAGAAATTAAAACATGGGTGCCAGGTGCGAGGGAGATCGTCTCCTCCTTTTCGCTTTTTTCTACACAAACGAATATAAATGAAGAAGTGAGGATGTCATAAGTTTATAACTATACGTTTCGCATATTCTATTGCTATTTTGTTTCTAACATACGCATATCAGTTTTAAGTAGATGAAATAATAATACATACTTTTGTTAGCGACTGTACAGCGGACATTAATTATTCGCCGAAGCGTTTGCACGCACAAATTACCCACTTGGCCGTTTGCTGCATCCTTATAATGACATCTAAGACGACAAACTTTTTTTTTATATTTCCGATTCCCCAGCGGACTCATAAATATAACATTAGTCAGTCTGGCTACGCGCGTTTGTTTTCTACGAAAAAGAAAATGGCCACCACTTTCACTGGTGACTTATTTGTTGAATAACGGGTTCAGAGATCGATTCTCTATTGTACCAGTAACCTTATCACATTGTTAAAACTGACAGTGACAGCGATAATCAAGTATCTACATACAGTTTAATACAGTTATATTATTCGTTATATGCAAAGAATATCATAAGCAATATAAATCTTTAACTTTAGTGGAGTGACGTCACAACACGATAACGATACGACAAAATAATACTAAGGTTGACGTAATCACCCTCACTCATTCAAGCTTCAGAAAAATATTAACCAATAAATTAAAGAAACCTCCCCATGGCGTATAATTACTGAATGTTACTTACCTTTTAAAAATGGCTTCTTTATTTTCATTGAAGGCGGCTGGCGTCATGGTCTGTTCCCACGGTCGTATGAATGGGACAAGTGGGGAAGACCGGGACGCGTGGTGCAGGAGAAAGGGGCTCGTTTCCGCCGCGCTGGCGTCTACTGCTTCCGCCGCCGGATACACGCTCCCTGCCGCTTCCCCGCCCTCACAGCTACTCGCTCAATTATAATTTCCTACTTACCGCTTCCTTTGAAGGGGGTCGGTTTTAATTAGAAGCCATATTGTGCTGACTAATCAGAATCTGCGCAGTGTTCTGTGGTACAGAGCTTTTCGTAATAGAAAAACGAAAACAAGCCGAAGACCAGATTTAGTTAAGACAGGCACACATATATATAGTAGTAGTAATATGTACATACCTCTTCCAAGTATGTGATAAATAACAAGAATAAGTCAAAACAAGACAGAGAAATAACCTCTATTTTATACAAATTATGCCCTTATTTGCTTAAGGTAATTAAATATAACTTTACATAAGGACACGTAAACACATATTCAAGTTTTTTAAACAGATCAAATAACAACAAACTAGACGTAAATATGAAAATGGCAAGAAATTAATTATAATTTGAAAACAACATAGCACTATTTCTGTACGAACATTTGTTATACACGCACGCAATATTCAACGTTCGACCTTCAAACAAAACTCAAGTACGCAGGGAATCTTTCGTAAAATATTCATATACTAGCAAAGACATTACATATATCAATAGAAAGGACATCACGAACCAAACCGTACCATCAAAAAGATGTACCAATGGTACAGTTTTGATTGACTAATTTTACATTTGTCAGCGCTTCTAACGATTGATATATTTGATGAAAAATGCTTGTAATGTCCGCTCTATAACGTATTATATTTAAATCTCTTTGTATACTAGATACTTTCACGGCCTACGGATTGTTTGACATCGTACTATGAATGGCGCACGATTCGCCCTCTCTGTCTAACACTGCAACACTTACCAGTGCGAAACAGGGAGAAACTGCGGAAGTGAATCGAACGTGAGGTTCTCATTCATTAATATATTTTTACTTCAACGAATGGTAGAATTCATTCTGATTTAAAAATGAATTGAGACAATTTGTCTTTGTCCAAAACAAAATAAAAAACAAACGCTTGTGATATAATAACTTTTTACAATAATTCGTTAATTTAATTTAATCAGTATGTAATAATAAATCACGAATTTGAACTTCATCAGTTCGCTTTTAGAGGACAGGAAACAAAACCATTGTTTTAATGCCATAGTTTTTAAGTACGGGGATTTAACGAAAACATTTAGAAGTAGTTTGAGTGAAGGATTACAAACACTTCTTTTCTTATCCGAATAGTAAAAGGTAACACTATCAACTCTGCCCACACCGTAACCAAATGAATATATGAATAACTGAATGAAATATCGCGTAGGAGAAAAGTTCCAAGTTATTACCTCCCACTTGGGAGCGATCTATAAATAGTGCCCACGCTGTCTTTAAATATATATAAATATATACACATCTGTCTTTGCAATATCGAAAGCTCTGAGCTATTTGTGTACTTACTATAGTAAGAATTACAGTACCATCAAATAACAATATTTTATGTCAATCAAATATTTTACGTATGACAGAAATTAATTCTTTAATATAAGAAAATGTAATAAATTGCTTTTGAAGATTCGTTTATATTTATTTCAACCCGTAAAAGCGTTTTCTAACTTATTAGGTTGCTAATGACAACTACTGCAGGGAAATTCTTTATTCATAAAAAAATATTCATTTGCTTGTCGTGTCGTTCTTGTTCCTATTAATTATATAAAAGCTAATACAAAATCCGTTAAAGTTTTGTGTGACGCAAGTAGCAGTCTCCCCCATTTGGCTACTACCTTCCCCCCACACCCGTGACGTCACCGGAATTGACGCACTCGATAGCTTTGCTCCCTAGGTTAACCCGTCACGTCGTATGTCAAATTAAAATATTCGACTTCACACATATGTTATTAGTTTTGTAATTCTGTAAATTGCAAGAATGTGTAGCTGATATTAATTATCTTAACTATAAATATATAAAGACCTTAAAATTCGAAATACCAATCGACGACCAAATCGACTGTAAGATCCTTAACTGTTACGTCAACACGTAGAAGGGCCACAAGCTTTTCAAAACTTTATAAAAGCTCTGACAAGTAAAGATTATCTGACAGATAACAAACTTGAATGGCGCGAAACTGAATGAAACAGTGCGGGCTGACGTACGGCGAGCGGTGAGCGGCGAGCGGCGAGCGTTGCGCGGCGAATGGGAGCGGAAATGCGCGGTTAGTCCACTTCCTGTTTCCTGTGGCGCGGCGCACGCGCACGCCGCACCGGCACAACCGAACTTGTAAGATGTAAAGCTATATTACTAAGAAGAGTAGACAGGAAATATAATGATCTATTACCAAATATTAAACCTGTGCTAGTAACCCTTCATCCTTCACTCCCACACCTCTGTTCTTGTAGCACGGCGACCAAACACCTGTAGTGTAGGGTTGACTAAAGGCTTCTCGGAAGAATGCTTTCGTAACGCTACGTCTTGTGCATACCTACTATTATAATTGCTATGTAAAACGCTAAAAACACAGTTTTATATAATATTATATTATAATTAATAATATGATTATAAATTAAACTTAATGTATGTCTCCTATATGTGTGGATTTTATTTACGCAAGATCATTTACCTACTTCTATAAATAATATTAGACATATAAATAATATCTTGTTCTAGATTAAGATTTTTCAAGACGTATAAGAGAGGACTTCAATAAATGCAGCTATTTATAGAATGAAAAGTTCGAAATAATCTCGACTTTCAGCTGAATCCATTATACCTGCTCTTTAACGAAGTATATCTTTTTCTTTTTTTTAAAGAGAAATTCTATTTTTGTATAAATTAGACAATTTATAATTACACTACGTAAAAGGGATAAAGCCCTGCGGGTATTTACATAAGAACGTTGAAGAATACTTCGAATTGATTTGCACATTTAACTTTGTCGTTTAAATTTGTGATCGTCATTAGTTCTTTGTAAAACACCTGGTATATTTATTAAAAACTTACAACATTAGCTGTTGCAAATAATTTTCTATGTTTTACACATTAAAACTCACTACTAGGTTTTTAGAGATTTATAGAAATTATATTAAAGGAAATACTATAAAAAAACTAAGATAATATAATGATTAGCAAAGTATCAAGTGATTATTTTAGAATGAATATTTCGTTATGCCGCATGTGAAATGACGTCATGAATGGTTCGATACTAATTACCTAAACGCGAATAACGTTGGCCTGTTCGTTGCCTCGCCTACGCTCGCCCACGCGTCGCCTGATCTGCCCTGCGCCCCCTCCTCGACTCCCCCAGCGCACCCCGCCGGCCCTACAGCGCTACAGCGTAGGTTAACAAACTAATCAGCTTGAAATTATGAACGCACTTGTTGATAATCGACTAATTTTAAAAGCAACTAACCTTATCATTTCTCTAGATTTGCCAATTTTGAATTCCAAAATAATGCTGGTAGAGATAACTAACAAAGAACTTTGTAATCATTCGCACTTAGTACCATTGATGTCATGCATTTTAAAATGAGAAAATACGCTGTAAAGCTTCGTGTTTTAAAAACATTTCGTAGATGGTCAAAAGAAATTAGTTTCATAGAAAAATCGTAGAATTGTCGAACCTGAATATTGCTATTTGTTTCATGGAATAAGATAAAAATGAAAGATAACCTCAACGCGACTTCGTGGCGCGGTTAATTCATGGCCAAAAAGGGGGGCGGCCCCACCCCGCGCCCCCGGCACGGCGCCGTTCATTCAGCCCCGGGGGAAACCGCACGAACACATTTGCATACTACGCTAATGTTCAAATATTCAAACGAAATTCACATTCACAAATACGATATAA
>LD688932.1:6608303-6619030 GCA_003118335.3 Papilio memnon
GATTCTTGATTACTTGATTATACGAATGTTTTAATATTATTAGTATTTTATCATTAAACTATTTAGATATTTCATTAATAATTATTAAAACTTCGAAAGTATTAATATATGTAAACAATGATCTATATGCAGTATTAAAATCGCAGAAAATCAAATTGATTATGAATAAATTTAATCTATTCATAAAAACGTTAAAAAATTAGTTGATTGCAGCAATGTTTGTGTAAGAGGTCAATGCCCCGATAATGGCATATATCTACAAAAATCGATCCGGTTACGAATTATACAAAGATGCCATTTAAAAAAACAATTTCCCACGCTTAGAAAATAATGTCACATAATACGTATTTTAAAATGCTAAATGGAATGAAGTTTATCGTGTTTTTAAGCGTAACAGCTATAGTTGATTTTAATACAAAAATCACCACTGATAAAGAATAAACAGAACAGTTTAATATACATTTTGATACTTATATTGATAATTCTATCAATAAAAAACGACCACTCTTTACACCATAAGTGTATATGTGTAATGTGTTTGTACAGTTTCAAAACAATTTATCGAGAAAAAAGCAAATTAATATAACGCTTTTTTTTGTTTTCTTTTAAAACACTCGTAACGTTCGCTAAGAGATATTATGTTATGTATTGTTTACAATTTTATTATTTCTTATCTGCAGTTAACCGTTATCAACTCACTGTCGAAATTGGTCTCGCTGTTGCTATAACTCAAAACATGAACGCTACTGCTTGATATTATATCGTTGAACCTCTCATAAATTTGGGAACATTCGTTACTTTTGCTCGCAAGTCCACGAAAAATCATGTCCAACGCGAGTGTGGGCCTGGCGGAGCGTTCTGACTTTCGTGTCCCATTCATGGTGCAAACGATTTTTAATAAAATTAATGAAAAGAATATTGTTAAGTTGTTGGTTGAGAACGTTCTGGCGGCGAGCAATGAGCGGCGAGCGACAGCGTTGCACGTGTGCCGGCGCGCGGCCGACGCCTCGCCGCTCATTCATGTTCGTTGGCCTCCTGCGCGGACCCACACCCTCCCTACCACGGCTAGCCTCTACCGGCGCTCTTGCAGCCACAATCCACGGAATGTCTAGCCCGCATCTCTAGCCGCTCTAATGATGTCCTACACTGTATGGGTGCCGACACGACATGACAGCGCACGCGACGTGTTCGACGTCGCCAGCGCGTCACGTCCGTGGGTGTACTTACGAAGGAGACGTTCCACGGTCACACGTCTCCTGCACACATCACACACATGGCACTCGGGCCTCGGCCCCACACACTGCACTGCGCCGGCCGGCCGCCGCTCGCGCCGGTTCCGCGCCGGACTCACTCACACACAAAAATACGGCGGAACCACCGAATTTCGGGCGCGCAAATCCACGGGAAGGCTCACGAGAGCGGCGCGGTCCGGCGCGGCACCTGGCGCGGGCGGGGGGCGGCCCACGCACCGGCCTCGATTCTCGTCCGCCCGCCGCGCGGTTATCACTGCAATATGGCCGCTACTCACTTCCTCGGTGAAGTTCTCCGTTGATTTCTACCGCCGATCTCGACTACGGCGTGTTTCGCAACCGTTCCGAACTCGTGTGGATGCACTGCACTTATTCTTATACACATTTTAATGGAAAACCGGGAGCGCTAGCGCTACGCTCCAACGAAACGACCGTTTCGTTCGCTGGCACATTCCGCACTGGCGTCGGGCGCGGGCGCGGGTCGGCGGGAGAGCCGCGCCCCGCCGCCGCGTCGCCGCCCGCCCGCTCCTCGCCTTTTTATGAATGGAAGGCGGCCATACTGAATGAACCGCGTACACGGAGCGGTCGGCCGCTATTTTCGCAGGCGAGCGGCGGCGCGCGGCGCGGGGCAGGGGCGCGGACCGGAAGCGGGTGCGAGCGCTGGCGGTGCCAAATTTTGCGGCGCGGGCGGCGGCGGATGTGCTCGTTTATCGAGCTTCCGGCGAGCCCTCGCCGCCCGTTGCCCCCCGCGACCCCGCGCGGCCGCATCCGGGAATTAGGTTTCCGGCCGACGAGAGTCGCACAACCCTATCTACTTTCGTCCTGTAACTGCACTTTACTTCATCTGCCACGTATTTCGTTGCACCTTAAAGCCTGCCGGGCTTAGCCGCAACCCGCTTGCGTAGGCGTGCTGCAGCGAGGCGACACGCGCCTTGCCGCGAGCGTAGCTCTATGACTTTCTATTACGAAATGTCAGCTGACGTATAGAGGTGCGACGTCGGCGGCGGCGTGCGCGTGGTCGAGGAACGAAGACGGCATCTGTTATCGTGGACGGTAATTTTCGCAAGGTTGCGGCGACAATAAGGCGCGTTGTGCGGCGTCTCTGTGTCAAGGACGAGCGATAACGCCCCGCCGCCGCGCCGCGTGCCGCACGGCCCGCCGCCGTGCCGCCCGTCGCCCGCCTGTCACCATACTCCTCAACACCAAGACTTGCTTTCAGCTTGGGTTAATTGTAGAGCGACGGTGGATCATGGGTTTAAGCACTTGATTTGTAATCTACAGGTCTTGAGTTCGAATCCCGCCATGTACCAATGAAATTTTTCGAGTTTTGATTTCGATGATGATGTTTATTCACCAGTAAATAAAAAAAATTAAATATTTAAAACTATATATACCGATTCCTTTCTATAATGTACGGTTCATATTTTCATATGAGGTTCATCTTCAATGAATTATCGTTAGTATAAATCAATGGAGGAAACAAATTATTAGAAGTTGGAACAAAAAAGTTAATCGGTCAGTGAGTATCGTGAATGGCTGCTGCTACAAAAAATATCTACCTGAGTTTCTCCATTCTGTTGTTGATCATCGACTTAAATAATAAAATTGTGTCTTTAAATATACGACTTGGCAATAACTACATCTAGTTGTTCTGAATTACAATAATTATACAGAACATGCGTTTTAAATTACGAGGCAAAATCAATCATAAAAGTAACTGCCAAACTAATGTTGTTTCTTATTATAGGCTAAGATACAATCTTTCAAATCTATTTCAATGAAGACTAGGTAAAGACACAAAAAAACCTTTAAATAATTGAAACTTTCGTGAGACATTATTAGGTGAATAAAATTAATCGACTTAGTTCGCATTCAATTGGCCTAATTTTTAAATTAATTACGAATTGAACTTCTTCATCATTTGAATAACAATAGTTTTATAAGACTCTAACGTCATGAAAGTTCGTTGCTTGCAGCAAGCGCATTTCACAGGTGGGCGCCAGGTGGACTCACTGGGGGACGTCCCGCCTTTGCATCCCTTTACGTCCCGCCGTTATTCATTGTGTTCTGCACTGCGTCTCATGCAAAATTGCGAGCCGCTATAAAGTTTGTATGCCACTATACCTACATAAGTATTTGGACTTTGATTACGAAACAAGATACCAAATGAGTAGGAACAATGCCAGTGATAATGGCCCTCCTAAATATGTACACGGAGTGAAAACGACACCCTCGCCTTCTGCCACACGCCGCATAAGGCGGCCGCTTCAAGGAACGAGCTCGTTACGTGTCCACAATAAGCTTTGTACCGCCTTCTCAGTACGGACCTCCTTCGGTTTTATTTCAACATAATCTGTCCTGATACTGTTCTCTTTCAACGAATGCACGAGCCAAGAAGCGAAAACGGCAACATCTCGTTTTCTACAAACAGACATTTCGATGGAAACTGTTTGTGTTAGGGTTGTGAACTTTCAATAAATGTAGATGGTAAACGGATGTTGGATGAGAGAATTGAGATTTCTGCATACTCGCCTTACAAAGTTCTATAAAAGACTGTGAGGTAACTTTTTGCCTTCTATTATTAAGCTTATTATAATTTTGTTGGAGCACATTCATTAACTACAAATTGAGTAGGTAGTATTTGGACAGTTAAATCGATTTCATGATCGCTGTCCCACTCGATAGAAATCAGGTTTCGTTTGTTATTCCGTTCGCGCGAGCGAAGAGGCGCGGGTGGCGAGGGGGCGCGCGGGGTGCGGCGGGAGCGCGGACGAGCGGAAACCTCCGCCCCCGCTTTCCATCCGCCTCAGATTGCAGCCATGCAGCTGTCACCGGCGATTCATGGACGCCGCCTGTCCGTAAATTACCTAGACAAATTATAACACTCTACAAATGCTATTTTGACAAGTTTTCAATGCGATTTCGGCAACTTATAAAGGTGACATTTCATTGGTGGTGTCATTGTCATTAAAGGCCGTCAGTCCACCGTTTTTATTGGCTAAATTGAAAATGACAGCTAATGTATTGTCACCCTTATAAAGTGTCGAAATATAATCGAAACATGACACGTTAATTTATGAAGTAATATACATTTTGCCATGTTTGTACGAATTGACAAATCACAAAAGGGCGAAGTACACGATTTGTCGGTGACATAACCAAAACGCTCCTACTATCTGACACCTACTTATTTACTTCGAAACACGACTATAAATTATACTATTCAAAAACTGCCATTCCTTTGTAGAAGTGTAATAAAAATTCGAGAACTCCATATAAAATATATGGACGCAAATGTTGCGAGAAAGTTTGGTCGAAATATTGAAGTCTTTTTAATCCGAGTAACTTTTAAAAGTACTGTCAAAAGAAAAACAAATGTCAAATGCAACTGCCATACATAGCGGATTTGACGGTGGAGGAGACGCATGTGAAAGGGGAAATATCATCTCTACATGCTTCTCCTCGTCCGCCGATTAAGGGTAAATAGGCAATGCATCTACAATTGCGAATGTCTATGGGAAATGGTCGCTTCGCTTTTTCGGCGAATTTAGGTGGCCACTCGCTCATTTACCATCTCTTTATACTATAAAAAAATACAAGAAAGTAGACTGAAATAGCGACTCTGGTTCTTATAGGTACAAATACTGATTGTATTAATACATTTAAAAATAAATTTACAAAAATATATCTTAGCACGATGAAGAACTTGTCTTTGGTAAATATAAAATAAAATACAGATTAAAAATAGCTCCAAAAAGGAATATTACATCTAGTAAAAAAAAGTTGAGCATTTATAAAGTAAAAAACCATAAACATTAATTTTGAATATAAATATTCAATAAAGCGATTGTGGCGCTAGCTCTTATCAATCATTGTCGATTGTTTTGTGAAAATATTACCTTATCTGTGAACTTCCTTCTGGAGTCAAACGGTGTTATCGCGCCTTTTATTCGATTGCATGTAAATTTATTGCGATTATATTTCTCATACATAACCGATTCGAATAACTTATTTTATTCACGTCCACGTACATTTTTAAATAACATCTGAATTGTCGATCTATCGAATATGTAGATTTCAACCGTATTCAATGGGTTTTATTCAGTAAATTCGAGTTGAATTATTTTATCGTTACGAATACATTTCGTAAACATATTTTATTAACATTTACGTTTTGCGGTGAATTTATTACATAATTTTATCATAGTGCGTCACGTTTTTTCATTCATTCATGTTCTTCCATACAATATCCTGGTAACGTAAGAATTGTATTACTAAAAACAATTCATGTTTATATTTTACATGACATTTATAGGTACGTTAGTATAACATTATTAAACATTTTTTGATGAATGAAAATGATTTGAAGATCAAACAAAAGCTCTATTTCACGGCTATTTCACCTTCAACTCTACTGCCAGCACGCCATAGTTTCATTTCCACTGAACCTCTGTTTTTTCGTATCTTATTTTTCCTTTGTAACTAGTAACTAAATAGACGCATATAAGATTTACTAATTTCAGGTCAATCACACATATTCAATAGGTAAGCAGTTGGTACAATTAATTCAGCGCTGCAAATGTTTATGGCCACTTGATAGTCACCATAAAAAGTAATTTACAACAACTTTTTTCACTGACATAAAATTTGGCGCGAATACTAACATTACCAGTGCTATATCGTTAAAAATTATTAAAAGCAAACAAATTAATAATATTGAATTGTCTTTAGCCGTTTATTTTTGACTGTTTCTAAATATGATAAGAAATTCTGTTAAGATAAATATTTGTTTATATTGTTTACTCGAAATCATAATAAAGATTAAATATAGCTAACGATGTCTCAGTCAGAAAACGAAACCGGATGTCAGTCATAGATAAAGGAAATGCGACACAGAGTTACGACGTGTAATCGCTTACTCTGTTTCCTCTAGTCGTTGAAGTATTGCAATTAAAAAATAAGAGAAATTAGTATATGACTAAAGTGACTATTACTAGTTCCTCGTTTACTCTAAAGATTTAAAACTAGTAATGTATAATCAATTATTATTATTACAATTTTTTCCTGTATATTTATAAGAAAAACACCAAAAATAAAGACTTATCACATTATTTGATACTAAGAATTTAAAACCGCAATACATTATCTATTCTCAGAAATTATTTCTAGGAAATAATCAAAACATGATATCGAGACGGATACTCTAAGCTCGAAACCGCTTGTTTTTTTTATCGTAGATGTAAACGAGCAATAGCTCATCGGATATTACGTACGCATACGCTGTACAAAATAAGTGGAAAATTTTATGGCTCAAGATCATTGATGTACTGTTGATTTTACTGTAACAGTAACAAATCATCAGAACAATTAATCTATGAAGTAGGAATAATTAAAATAAAATTCAAGTCAGAACTGATTGACGTAAACTAAATGGTCAATTTGCCCATTCACGTTACAGAAGAAAACAATAAGATATAATCTAAAGTGTGTATTATCTGCCAATATGGATGAGAGTCCGTTACGTAAGAACAAAAGCTAGAATGAAGGATGTTGAATGGACGAGTGTTGGCTCGGTCCATTCATGGCGCGGCTGACCTTAGGCCGCGCGGCGCGGATGTTCGCAACAGCGATGTGCGACAGCACATCACAGCTACAGATAAACAAACTTAAAAAAAAAACTGTCAAAATTAATCACGTTGTGAACGCTTCTGATAATTTGATAATCTTTGAAAATAACCACCTAAAATTTAAATCATTCAATATTTTCCACCAACGCATCTTTATTTAACATGCATGTAATTTTACGAACCACAATTAAAAAGACGTTGGCGATGATATTATCGGTGTAATAAATTTGACATATGTGTCAACCGCATGTCACCAAATTGGTGGGCTTATGAAACTCTGAAATGACAACATGTGCATCGTGTCATGTGTGGCCGAAGATAAAACATGCGATGTATGAATTCTTCTCATTTTAATTGAAGGCAATTACATGAATTCCACGTAGCTATGGAGGGCGCGGGCGCGGGGAGATTGGGGGGGAGGGCAGGGCGAGGCGGTCGACCTTCCGTGAGGCCGTCCGCGCCCGCGCGACTCGCGGCGACGCAGAGACCCAGCCAGCGAGACTTATTACAACTCGACATGCGACGCTCGCGGCCACCTAGTGACGCCACAGTAAATCACATACACAGCCTTTTTTACACTGTCCCACTTTAAACAGGCAAAGGTCTTATGCGTTCATCCACTACACAGATAAAATAAATTTATGTCAATACATATTAAAATTTAAATTACATAAAGACAAATTAAAATCCAACATTACATCAGGATTCATAAAATGAAAAGCAAACATCATGTTTCATTGTTACTAACCTAACCCAACTAATTTGGAAAGGAACTGCATCGGACAGTCTGATCGATTAGGTGAAAACTAGAAATTACAATAATACCAAAGAAGGTAATCGGCATTATAAGCTTTTTAGGGCATAGCAGAGGGATCAAAGTCGTGTAGCAATAACTTGCGTGCTACATACACAGCGCACAGCGGCAATGCTAGAGCGAGCTACGTTACGGTTCACTGATTTTCAATTCTCGTAATCGAGATATTCCACTAATATGAACCGTTATTATTTATTCGATTATAAGTTCTAAACACTCAAGTCACGATAACTAATGTTTTAATCCCGATTTTCGAACATTTAATCTGATGTCCGAATGATAAATGGACTATACAACCACAAACATAATGCAGATATAATTAGTACGATAGTTACCTAATAAGTTAGATACAATAAATTAGTTTATCAAGAACCCTACTAAAATATCATACTAGGAACATAATTCGCAAAAATAACCTACAAAGTTACATCTATTTACGTATAGATAAGCTGTTGACAGGAAACGAGTGAATGTACACAATAACTATTTGATTATAACTAGTCCTAACTATGTGTAGTTCATCAGAAGTCGCTGCGTATCTATGCTATTCATACTGTCGTCATTACGTACGAGAGTGTGGGATGGTGTACAGTCGCCGACACTGACCACTTCGACTAATTATTTAGAACGAAAAATATTTTATCACTAAAATGAGTGAGACCTAATGTGTTTCTCATTTTAGATATTTTGTTTCACAAACATTGGAAGCATTAGTGAAAACAATTTACTCCTGTTTATATGACGAAGTACTGGCTGAAAATATCGTCGATAAAGTATACATATGTATTTTATTTTTTTTACAATTCACTTAAAAAACTTAACTTTTTCCTCTTAACGTCTTTAATTTTATATTAAATCTAATTTTAAAATATATATCAAACACCGAAAAAAAAACATAAGTAACCTCCAACCTTAACCCTACATATATGTACCTACGCTATATCGTATCAAAAAAACGCCGGCCTTGTACTCTGCATACAAGGTTGACATCTGTTCGCGAGTGTACTGTATAGTTTGTGTGGTTGCGCGTGGTCGTAGCGTGGGCGCGTGGGCGACACTCGCCCACGGCGGCGCACCTAGCCCGTAAATCACCACACCCTTTGTCACCACAGCGGTTACTGATTGCTAGTTGTCGCCAGTAAGGTAAAGCAGGCGGTCGAAGCTAGCTTTTGACAATCAGTTTTATCTATCTGAAGAATAAAGAAACAAGACACGTACGCACTTTTGATAGGCAGATTTGTAGTAAAACCCCTAAACAAGTGTGCCTTAATATTATCTCAAATTTTGATACAAGAAAGTAACATTAAATTAAATCCCTATAGGTAAAATATATAGAAAAAGGAATCTAAACCAATAGTTATTTCAAATTGAGTTAAGATTTCATCTAATTTCCCGTGAAAGATATCAAATTAACCAGTTCAGAGGCAACATTTCACTATATTGAAGCTAATAAGATAGTTCAGTACAAATCGCCACCGTTTCTCGGAATCCGTTAGAAACTCGACTGTGGGAAATGATCCGAAGATTGTTCTCTCGCAGAATCGATCGGAACACGCATTAAATGATCTCGGGATAACGTCGAGAATTACCTATATAATTATAGATAACAACCGGTTTCAATAATAATTTATTCATTCGAAATGCAACAGAATTCTCTTCAATAAAATAATGTTTCTAGATCCAATTAGGCCTTTCTAAATCTTGAGAAACTGAGTTTTAATAATCAATCACATATGCTCGGGAATTTTGTTTCTAACCGCATTGTAATAATCGATCTTGAGTTTCATTTGAATACTATATAATTTTACAGCAGTATAACTTCCGTTGATGTTTGATGACTTCGATCCCACATGAGGGATTACAGGTGCGAAGAACGCACGTACATGTTATATGAAGTATTCGTATAACCTAAAACATGTCTTATCTTCTCGTAGTAGAGCAGAATATTGGATGAGTCTATGGTGGTGTGTTGATGGTGGAAAGTGATGTCATTGGCCTACGGCAGCAAGCGGTGTTCCACTCTGTCAATGCTACTTTTGATTTTTTGACTGAACATTGTCGCAGCGTCCTGGACACGTCAGACGTTAGGAATTTTCTAATCACTTCTGTGTCAACCGCTCCGGAATGTTCGACACACGACCGGCCCACAATGCGGGATCCGACAAAAACTTTCATGTCAAAGGTTTTGACTTTCCGACCACAGAGAAAAAAAATAAAATGCTGCTAGAAGGAATTTGATAACTACAAATTCCAGCTTGAAATTAAATTCAATAAAACTATATACAACTGCTTCTAACAAGCTAAGGAACTTTTCGCTAAAAATAATTTAACAAATTTTTGTACATTGTGGCGTCATTTTAGTTTCATTGACGTCATAAAATAAATGACGTATTTGTAGAGTTTCATCATAGTAACATCTTGTTATGAATTTCCTACCAAAATATTAGTATTTCCATCATCTGTATTCCACTGATATGACGTCACACGAATTCCCAACCGCCAAAACAAAATCTTGTTTACAGACGTGCTTCTTGTAATTGGACTTTCCTTGTTATCACACAAGAGTTGTTCATATTATTAGTATAATCTCCGTTAGTTGCGGATTACTCACCTACATTGTGAATCGTTTCCTGGCAACCGTACCTGAAAACATAACGATATAAAAAAATCCACATACAAAAATGTAGGTTACAGTTGACAAAATACAAATGATAATTAACCTTAAATAAATAAATACAGAAATCTCGTCATCCCTTTGTTGAACTTGAAAGTTTTGTTAAATAACATTTTTCAAGGACATAATATATTTAAATGATATTTGAATTTTAATAATTTTGCTACACGTGCTATGCTATATAAAGGTGTGCAGTAGTACAGTGGAGCGGATGGCATTACGTAACACATCTCCAGCCAGCATCTGCATCGTAAGTGCGGAAGTAGGTATATTTATCGTATGAGTAATGTTTTGATATCTGCTGAACGCACCGGCCGACGCGGTCGGTTGGGACTTTGGGACTCGTTTTAGGTAACTAATAT
>LD688932.1:6623195-6647965 GCA_003118335.3 Papilio memnon
TTTCGTGTATAGTGAAGTGAAATTCTTTAACGTAATATAAGCCTAGATTTTAATTTAGAACAGCATATTTTTCGTAAACACACACGCAATAAATGAGTTAAATTCAATTTATAAATTACAGATTCGATTCACAATTCGACTGCCGCTACTGGCGATCACAAACACGAACTATTCGCCTTTTACTATGCGAATTAATCCGAACATTTGTCACTAAGATAGCCGCTCGAAAGACACGTCCGTTTGTGTTATCGTTTCCATCGCACATCCATAAATTTCATGGTAGGGGGACACAATAATTGCTGTTCGATCTCTATGAGGTCCAATAAACATAATTCTGATATTATCAGATAACTCGGTAAACATACACGGCAACGCAAATTGGTTAAGTACACATATCTTGCATATTGTACTACCTACACGAATGATAAGTCAAATTATATTTTATTCAACCGGAATAAGGTTTAATTTAACTTTTGCTATAATTTAATAAACGCAGCAAGTCTTAACAACTGACAGTGTTCTAGCAAATAACTTTATTACAAGGACCAGTGGTGTCTTGTCTTAAATGTATTAATAAATATTTATTGCAGTTCCTGTTTAAGATTCCTAACTAAATTTAAAGGCTACCTTCGACGTATATTTTCATTAATTTATTAACTAACATAATAAAATGAATGAAAAAATGTACGATCTCGTAATGATTTCCCGCCGAAATAGCATATTTTGTCGATGGTACACGCAACGTCGATAACATGACACAATATGTTATCTGTGTACGCGGCAACGAAGTAAAAAAAACGTTCGGTCAACATTCACCAAGGCCACGCGGTACGCGGAACTCTCAAATCGACAAACGGAAACTTGGTTGAAAAAAACCTAAATGGTATATTTTTTTTCAGTACGATGTAAACGATGAGAGTTAGGCAATGTCAAATAAGTTACTGAGGACGATTTAAGGGTATTTGCTACTTTAGATTTTATGATCTGATAACAATATCTCTACCAAATAGCTGACTATTTGATGTTGGCATTTAGAATATTTGCTAATATTTATTTTATTGACATTGTTTAATTTTTGTTTAAAGTTGTCATGTATTTTAGGAACAATATAAATATCAAGAACTAGGTCTAAATGTGTGTGTGTGTTCCTCCAGACTATCCTCTACATCTATGACAAATTTCATCGAGAGCCCTTCAGCAGTTTAGGCTACAAACTCTAACAAACATCCATCCATCTATGTATCCATCTAAATTTTTGCATTTATAACATTAGTAAGATTAATAAAGCGAAAGATATAGTTTACATAATAGAATTTTGGAGGTTACGTGCGTTTCGCATGATGACTATTATTAAAAAATATTTCTCTATTTTACGTACTTTTGGGGGGGGGGTAGATTTTCTAATTAAAAACTAATATTTTGTATCACCGCTGACATAAATTATCTATACATTTAATAGATTAGAAGAGAATCGCCATTGTTTGTCTATGGTATCTAAATTAGATGCAAGCGCAGATAGAGTGGTTGCATCTAATCGTTATTCTTGCTGTTAATCTATGTTAGGAATCATGTATGCGCGACGCACCGCATGCCGGCACGTCCTACCCGGATTCATCATATACGGACTTTATTGTGTTTTCCTCCTTAATTACGAATACGATGTCAACTGGCAGCATAGACTAACAATTATTTTTTTACGAAAGAAGACATCAAATGCGGTTAACATCCATACGCCGAGTGATTTGCTGATTAATAAGCAGTTTCTTAGGGTACATTTATCACTCTAAAGCTACATTAAAGGATTCCCTTAGTAAGCACTAAACCTGCAAAAACTAAAAAGCAAAAAAAAAACGTTGCATTGTCTATTGCTAGCTAATAAAAGTTATAATTTTGTCGTTGACCGATGCCCCTCATGCCGGATATTTGAATAATAGTCCACATGTAAGTCAGCTTTTTTCCCGCCATTAAAAAAAAAGTGTTACAAAAAGCGGCAACAGCGCGCCCGGCCACATGCCCTGCGAACACGCACGCAGGAATATGCGCTACAGATGTGCCAACCGTTAGGGTTGCCACTTGCCATTATCTACAATACACAAATACTAATTATAAAGTCAAAAGTTACATCGCCTTGGTATTTCTATAATTCATTTATCTTTAACAAACTGGGGGCAAATACCAACCTAACAGTTGTCGCAAAAAACTTTAAATTGACGGAAATTAGCAGCCACCCATAAATAAGTAAAAAATCACGATTAATTTATTTTTATCTGTTCTCTCGCTACTCCTCAAAGTCTAATACGTGATTACTGCTTACTTATTTTTTTTTAAATAGCTTAGTAATGGTAAAATGACTATTTTATCCTTATTTATTTATCTCAGCATAGAAATGAAAGATTACAGAGTAGGTTAATACGCGTGTAATCTAATAACGGACATAAAACTGTTCAATTAATATCTAGTAACGAGGTGCGGAGGAAATTAAATAATAAAGGAAGCGTTGTAAAAGCCTAGCGGATGTTGCGACGGCGTAAATCAAGCCTGATACTTGACAACCTGTGCACCGCGAGGCCGACTCGAACCTAGATACCAGCTAATTGGAGAATAACTTTCATTAGTAAAGTATGTGGGGACATAACCTCAATTCGACATTTTCAAAGTCTTCGTAAATAAAACAAAACTTCTTAATGTAAAGTTAAGTTATGAAAATCGGTGAAACACTCGTTTAGATGCTAGGATTATAACTATGCTTATGCAAAAATCAAATGTTTTTATTTTACATGAAAGGACATAAAATCGTATGCAATTGTGTTTACATAAATGCATCAATACACGCAATTCTTATCGGTGTAATAGTTTCCTTGAATTATTTGCTGATATATATTATTTGTGCCAATTTGACAAATACAATATGATCGGTTTATGAATGAATTAATGAATGACAACAGTTCGTTCGGTTTGTTTACGCGAGCTCGTCACAACTCGGCTGTGCTCGGCCGTGTCCGCCGCATCGAAATAGCACGCAGCGCGGCAGCGCAGCGACGCACCAACGACCAAGCGGTCGTCGACCCTACAGCCACTCCGAAATATTGGAACTCTTTACAACACGATCCTTGATTCACCTATAGGGGTGTTATCGGCTCACGTATAGGTAAAAATAACAAAATAAGTTATATTTTGCACTTGATATAAACTGTTATTAAAACAGTTTATCGATTCCTACATCAACCAACCAGTTTCATATCATTTCATTACAACACACACTAGAGTTGTAGATTTCATACATAACGTCTTAGTACTAGTATTTTTAATTAGTTTAATTCTAGTACATGAAAAAGTAACGTACACGTAAAAGTTAATTAAATTCATGTTCTATAATTTTTTCCTAAATTCATTAACTTTTGCTGCTAATTTTATATGTAAAGTACATAAGTCTAATCGCAATGGCTAGCAAACCTAAGGATGTAGAAATGGGTTAAGCGCCATCTATGTTACGGGGGAGTTAATGGGGAATTTCTGTAATATTTTGATTTTGACAAAAATAAGTTGTTTATAAAATGATGTTTATTCTTAAAATGTATATTAACAAATGAATAACTTTTATACTTTGCTAGGGAATATCAAGGAAATAATTAAGTATTTTGCACATTAATAATTACTTATAAATGATTGAAATAAATACTAAGTAATGAGTTTTTAACAATTTCTTATACATTTTATAAAGAAAATTACTGTAAAATAGTTGTTTTAATTATTAAAGTTTGTTAACGGGCAAATTTTTGATTTTTTTTCCTTTTTATCAAAAGATGGCGTTGTTACGAATATGGCGTTGCTTTAACTATGGGGATTTTACTTCTAAAAGACTCATCAGGGAAGAGAGACGAGATATTGTTTCATAATGTAAAGTAGGTAAATTCTATCGTTATAACCTTAATATGTTGATTTGTTGAAATTAGTAGCGGGGGCGCACCCACATGATGGGACCCAGCACAGCGCGGTCCCACACCTACTGAATGTGTACTAAATGTTTGCCTATACAGAGAATGTGCCACCCACCAGCGCCCGACAGTTTCACAAGCAATACTATTAATTTCAAAGTAATGAGATGTCATGCATAAAGTTAGTAATATATAAATAAAAATAATAAGATCCACCATATAGGTACATTAAAGGATAGTGTCTCCAAACCCTCGTCACTTCTTGATTATTTTATTGAATACTTTGCAATAACAATGGATTACTTAATATGTATGGTGTGGTAATAAAGGCAAACTAAAAATCAAATTATGAATAGACTTTTAAAGGTCCCCAAGCTCCAAATCGTATAGGAACAGATAGTCCCGCAAAACTATAATATGATCAGAAAATTCTCCGCAAACTACACAGTTATGGAATGCCGTCGAATGTATGCAATACTGCAATTAAAGTCGCTTTTAATAATGGCAACACACAAATCCGTGGGATGCATACTGGCCGGCCTACGTTCAGCGCAACCTTGTTTTGCAACGATGGTGCATAGCCTCGCCTCACCTGGTACTCAGGTATTGTATGGTGGGCACACCGTGGGTAGGTAGAATGTCCACTGCCATACTATTATGTAACCATTATCTACTTATTAATAATCCACGGTATAATTGTTAAAAAAACTGATGACAGAAATCAATGATCGAATTTTAGTTATTTCACGCCTTCATATTTTATTGGTTTCAAAACATACATATTTTATTGGTTTTTAAAATGCACTTTTTTCCATACACATCCGTTTTGAAGCTAAGACTAGGGGCGTGCTTTGGTAAGCGGCAATAAAAGGTAAAATTGTGTCATTCGTGTCACACATACTGATACGGAGTTTAAAATGCGGCGTGGGCCGGCTCACCTACATTGTGCCGAATGGCCAGCTAGAGCCTAAATGTAAACAAATCGTTATTCATATTCTGTAAATTATCAAAATACTCCGGCCTCTAGTTGAGCAGTGGGCAGTCGAGGACTTACACCTAATATGGCATTCGATGGCAATATAACCGAAGCATATATAACTAGCACAATTTAATTTAATGTTTTAGTTTTAAAAGGAATTGGGAGGCTTATTAGGACCTTCGAAATCCTTTAGGTAACAGATGTCAAATGTTCACGGTTATATGAAGAACCATTGCTAGAAAGATCGTTCCCCTGCAGCTCCCATTTCGAACCCTTCCGTAACCAAGGGCGTATTCAGCTTTGGCTCCAGGGGGAGGTCACATAGTCGTGGTCAAGGCAAGAGCTTGACCACGATTATGTGACCCCCCACCACGCGGAACCAAGCGGAACCAGAGCGGGTCATGACACTCATGATCCCCTCCTGGTTCCGCCGTTGCCCGTAACCTTGACCAGACCTTTTCTTAGCTTTACTATCTTATCTTTATTAATGTTGTATGCAGTCATTATTAAGTGTTACAACTGCTCGTTGTCGCTTACATTTTTAACCCCTTGGGTACATTTGACGTCTGAGATACGTCATTCACTTTTGTCGCCTAAGACCGGATGACGTGTCAAATGTACCCAAGGAGTTAAACCAGTGACCAATATTTTAGAAATAACTACATTCTTACATAAAATGTACTGCCTTTACTTACTACTTTGAACAACCAAAAATTATTTCCGTCACACATGCAAATAATTCTCAAATAAATCCGTACCCAAGGGGTTAAACGTACGCCGGCTGGGTCGCGGAAGATTACGCAAATGTTCCCGTGACCCAGCCGCAGGCGGACAGAAGGAACACCGCCGGGTTTTTAGTGGGTATTCTGGCCATTCTCTATGGCCGGCGAGTCCCACATACCCCCATACCTGATAACGGGGGGAGGGATGCGTAAATGCATTTTCTCAGCGAGAGAAAAAAGGGGTTAAACGTATAGGTTTGTAATATATGAATTCGATAGATGTTAAGGTAATCGAGTTTCAAAAAGTATAATTTTTTAACAAGGGAAAAACCTATGTTAAAGCCAGCATTTATGTCCTCAAACGTGACTGGAGTCACAATACTTTATCTAAATTTAGTATTGATTAGTTTAAGAACTTTGATATATTCTATTTCGAGTGCATTCATTTAGTGAGTTATCAGTTTAATTTATTTGACGCGAGCACCACCAGCAGATGAATAGCCTAGATAGTTGGTACCTACAAATCTAGGGCATTCGCTCCATACGAGATACGATGTCGCTAGTTGCTATCGACACGACACGACGCATCTGGAACCCGGGACGTAAACTGTACTATAGAACTTACAAGAAAACTCCTTTGCACATAAATGCAAAGTAAGTATTTAATATAAATTAAAACTAATAAAAGTATATCTTAAACTAGCTGTTTCCGTGCGGTTTCATCCGCGTGTAATTATAAAAACCTTATTTCATTGTTTACATTTGTCAAATTATCAATTGCAAATGTCAAAATGACATGACATGATGACAAACCATGGCAATCTTGCTTCCTATGTTGGCAGCTTGTAGCGTATGGTCCCTTTCCCACGTAAGGGTTTTTATCCAATTTATTTACCCCTAAGTTTAATAGCGTAAAAATATATAGCTTAAAGCGTGACGTAAAATAGGGCTTTTTATTAAAAAAAGGATTATTCAAAAATATGCTGTAATTGCTGACATCTTACGCCATAAAGTGTGTGTTTACGCTTTATTATATTAGTATAGATTAGTTTTTTTTTAATAAATTGAAACGTCTGTATGTTTACTTTTATCTCGTTCTGTGTTTGTATATTTTGAATTGGCAATTAACAGAAATGGCTTAGTTTGAATATTTTGCGACCGCAATATGTCGTATGAAGTGAATAAGAGTACTGTGGAGTGTGGTAGTTTGCGGTGCAGTGCGGTGCAGTGCGGTGCGTTGCGGTGCGGTGCGGAGTGCAGCGGGCACTTCCTGCGCCGCACGGCCCCTTATCTATTTCATTGATAGATTTATCTGCACGGGGTCGCGGCGACCGCTCTGTGCTAATATACACTTTATGTTCAACACAGCTGTATCGAATAATTTTGATTGTTGTCTAATTTCTAATGACATTCTTGTATGAAATGAGTATATTAGAGGAAGTTTGAGAGTAGCACCAGTGGTTGAGAAAATAAGGAGTAAAAGGTTAACGTGGTATGGGCATGTTATGAGAACGGATGAATCGCATGTAACAAGAAGGACGTTAGTTATGAATGTGGAGGGGTACATCGGTAGAGGTAACCTAGAAAGAGATGGATGGATTGCGTGAAAGGTGACATGATCAAGAAGGGTGTGATGACTGAGATGACGGATGACAGAGTTATTTGGAGGACGAAAACCCGGTGCGCCGACCCTACGGGAGTAGGATAAGGAGGAGGAGATGATGATTCTTGTAATTAAAACTAGCTAAATCTGATGAGGTCAGTAAAATCTGCTAATATCAAACAAGGGTTTAAAGAAATACACTAAAGGTAGCAAATGTGTAAAAATGCAAACTGCAAATCCTATGTTTACTCATAGTGTGACTTTAATAGAATATTAATGGTATATTAACATATACAATCTGTATGTATAAATTTATATTTATAAATAACTATTAAAGTTTAATAGTTGTCAGAAAACGGAAAATTCCTTGATGGTTCCGCCATGTTTTTTTTTATATTGTACAATAATAAATAAAATGCAGTTAATTTTTAAATACGTCACGGTTTAAATTAAAAACAATTTTTGCTTTGATGAAATTGCGTTTCCAGATAGATACTACTTACTTGAGGGACATAAGTATTTGTATCTCATAACCTAATTTTAAAGTTTTTTTTTTCTGCTACTTATATTATCTTAGCAAAAAGTGCTCTGGCGCCATCGGTATCCGGCTTTACCGTCATGTTTGTGCTTTTAAAAGTTTTGTAACATAACATTGATAAAGGCTTTAATTCTTTTAAAACGTTCCTAAGCTCGTGGTAGTCGCGAGGTTTATCTTATCTGTGGAATAGTACCTCGAAGTGCTTTTTTACGTCGAACATCATTGGCACGTGTTTTGTAGTTTATGCACACACGACAAAGAGGTCTTATTCGTTTGTAGATAAAAAATAGTAGGTGCAAGACGAGAATCACTTCCTGTTATGTGTATCGAGTTACGTATTAGTGTGGTCGGCCCTAGAGTTACCACAATCATTGTAAATTATTGTTGGACACGGCATTTTTAATTATGTTGTAACAATCTAGACATAATAACTGGTATATGTTTGGCGGTATGTATTATGTTGTGTGATCTTTGACGTCTATATTTAACTTCTCTATCTTCCACAATCTCCATTTAAAGTTCGTAAATGACTGTATATCTTTCGCGTTTTCACTACTTCCTTTCAGTAACACGTTTCTTTCTTTTTCTCTCTTTATCTCTACGTTAATTTACGACTACTCCTGTTTAAATAATTAAAGTAATGCTGAATGGTGTATTGCAAAACATATCTTGATAAACATACACATAAGAGCAGTTTAAATGTCCGATTCCGCGTCTAACTCGTTACATGGTCACCGCAGTCACGCGCCGTGTCTCCGCAACGGGACTCCGCCGCAGGCCCGCGCCCGCGCCCCTCACCTCCCGGCGACAACTTTTAATTCCTGTCACTGTCAGTACCTTCCCAGAACTATAACTATTATTATTTTTTACTTATTACAACAACTGTATTTTGTAGCGGCAATTAAAACGCAGGAAGATGTAACCCGTTATTTATCTGTGAACCTTTTTCATATCAATGTGTGAGAGGAACAGTCGATTTTAACCCCGAGGGGTATGGGTATTGCCAATTTTTACGAAGACTGACTGACTAACGTCTTATTCTGTAGGTACTTTTATATTTATACGTTTACGTCGCTTTTGAACATTTCTTATATCGTAATCTTAACCGTCATCCGATGAGATTACCGCACATTTTTCTGCTAAAACGACCTTGAGAGGAACTTTTCCATATCTTAATCTACGTAATCAGAAGCATACATTCTGGTAAAACGTAATCTCTAGAGGCACGAGGTTAATCAATGAACGATACAAGATACAGGAAACATACATTGTAAGACAATTAAAGCTCTTTGCCAAGATGATCGAATTGCGAAATAATTACGATGGAAAGATTATTTTTTGTTGTGATTTCGCACAAGGTCGTTGGTGTATAAATAACGCACCCAGTGTTGATCCGGCGCGGCACGACGCACAATGCAGTCCGTTTCCCTGTCCGATGTAATATTGTTCTGTCGTGATATGTGATTCGCGGTGCGCGGACGCTTCCGCGGCGCAGCTTGCGCGCGGGCGTTCGCCGGTCGACTGTTTCAGAGAGCGCCCCTCCTCCCGTCCCTCATTCATTCGGACGCATGAATGAACGACACACGTGGCCCAAAAATTTTCAACTGAAACTCCCGCGATGCCGATAGGGGAAAACTGTAACCTCGAACCGGCGTCTAGACTGACGGATAGACTAGTCTATGCCTCGCCAGAGACTCCGGCGCACGCAATAGATTATGTAATACGTACTAATGATGCCACTGATGCGGTTGTTATAACTGTTATTAATGGTTATTATCTAACTATTAAATGGAGATCACAATTGCATTGTTGTTATTATTTAATTATAGGTAAAGGAAAATAATTTATTATTATTCAATGATTAAACATGTATTTGTTTAGAGTATGATAAAAAGAATACGCAGGAAATATTAAAAGTATGAGTACGTATGGACTTGATATAGTAGACTACATATTAGGACCCATGGATGGTGATGAATCAATACGATGTTAAGCCAATCATGCTAATGTTATCAGTATATTATAATTAAATAAAAATAATTATTAATTTAAGTATGCAAAACTCATGTCGTATTGTTTTCTTATGTTTTTTCTTGATTGTCCACTTAATCATTTGTTGTAATTTATTGATTTACGTAAAGAATCGCCATTCTTCAATTACCTAAGTTTATTGCATAAACAGAATGCTTTGCAGTACGTTATACATTATTTAATAGACAAATTAGACTTTAATAAGAATTCAAATTAGATAAATTCCTTTCTATACAATTTGTATTATCTAAAAGATCCATAGAATTTTACTAGGTTAGAAATACAATTAAAATCATGACCAAATTAACTTTTATTTATTTAGTGCATTTTAGCGACGGAACCGGTTCTTACATTAGGCTTAAAGTTAAATTATACGCAAGATATTCCAAAAAGTATTTCGAAATTACACAATACTAGTTCTTGCTCGCGACTTCGCCCGCGTGTAATTAAAAAATAGCCAATTTTGAATAAAGTACCTTTCTAACGGTGAAAGAATTTTAAAATCGGGTCAGTAGTTTTTGAGTTATTTCAATACATACAAAAATACAAATCTTTCCTCTTTACAATATTAGTACAGATATACATTTTTTTATATTTCGTACTATTTTCATTAATATTAATGAAAAAGTACTAGAAAAAAGTAACAGAATACTTACCAGTATTTGCAGATGTCTCGTACACACTGTATAAGTACTATATATAAAATAATACTTAAAACTCACAGAGAAGTATAATACTATATAATTTATATTTTAAGCACCAATAAACAGGTAATGTCCACGAGAAATGACTTCCACGAGGAAGTGACGGCCCGGGTTTAAGCTGGGATAGTTGGCCAAGGGAGGTCGGAAGCCCGCGCATGCGCTGTGGCCGGCTGGGCGTGACCTAGACCCTGAATAACAACACCCCCTCGCTCACGCACACACTGTTACCATGGTTACCGATGAAACGCATCCCGAAAAATCGAGGAAGTGGAATTAAAAAGGTAAAATTATGCTTGCATACGTTCTGATACGTGCACGAATTGACCTTTAGTTTAACTTATCCTCTAAAGTAGATTTTTACAGGTTAATTCATTTAAAGAGTATCTTACTAATCATTACGATTAGAAAAATAACAAGGAAAAGGTAACGGGTGCCTACAAATCTCGCTCCTCCCAATGAACGTTCCGTCTGGGCGTGCATTGGTCTAAGGTACAGCATGGTATGAGGTTAGACAGACTTCCGGGACATTATCGATGACAAACAATATCTACGTCATTTCTCTTTGATCTATTGATGTGGTTCACACCCACGTTTCATTCTAGATTGTTCCATCGCTAAGTACTGCTTACCAATTGAATTGGTGATCTTCACGTTGACACATCATGTAAAGAGGTAGAGCAGATTTGCCATGTACGTGTATCATCCACATCAAAATTCAGAGTAAAATTATTTATTACGTGCGTTGAACGATTGAATTTATTCGGCATTTTACCACGAGTAATATAAACAACTAGCTTTCGCCCACGACTCCGTCCGCGTGGGATTAAAAAAAAAGTGAGTAGCCTATGTGTTCTTCCGGAATATCCTCTACATCTATGCCAAATTTCATCGAGATGCGTTCAGCAGTTTAGGCTACAAGCTCTAACATCCATCCATCTAAACTTTCGCATTTATAACATTAGTAAAAAACTAATTTTTGTATATTCTTTAAATATATGCATAGCTGGATCTCGTAAAAGTAACGTCTTTACTTATGTTTGAGTTCATCTTTATGGCCTAATGATCGCCGGATATTTGCCTGTCTTGTGCCTACTTACCGATAGTCTCTAACTTCAAGTGAAATACTTTGTTCGTCGTATCCGTCTATATTTCATCTAGTAATTTATTGCTTTAGTATCTCTCCATTGAGAAAAACTGGTTAGGAAAAATCTATACTAATATTATAAGAGAAAATCATCTAGTACTGTCAATTTCATCAGGTCGTAGTAAAACTTGAAAGTTTCTCAAGTTTACACAATGTGTAGATAAAGGGTTATAAAAACAACATTTTGCGTATTTATCAATTTAATAAAACTTCTTCAATATAAGAATATGTCCGATTCCATCTATATAGTACAAATCATTAAAAAAATGGATAAACACCTACATAAAACACAACCTTCCGTATCTTCTATTGACTCCGATCTCAAGTTGGCTCTAGGAACGTATAAAACGGCTCATCTTAAGAAATAAGCGTGAGTTTTCTCTTTTCTAAAGAAAAACATGGACAATAAATGTTTTAATACATTATCAGTAGTGGAAACTGTACGAACAATATAAAATTCATAAACAATTATGTTGTCGATATGTATTTTAGGTCATTTGACAAATCACGGATCAAAAAGTAATAGTTACTTCAATGAAATAATGCGTTCATTCAGTTTCCACTATGAGTATAGTGTTGACACAGATGTCGATATCCTACATCGAGTAGAAGCAAATATATCGATGTAGGAAAATCGATTAAAAACACCGCGTATACAATACTGAGCGTACCAATGAGATCGTATATTGCACTAAAACAATACAACGGCCAATAATTTATCTAATAATCCTTGAATATTTACAAATAAATATATTCAAAACATTCTAAGCGACTCGGCGTACAATCTCGAAGATATCAAAAGGTCGTCTGTTGTAACCAAATAAATAATGTAAAAATGGCCTATATACAATGTATTGCAAAGGATTTATCGACAAGCTACAACATATAAAAACATGGCGAATATGTGAGAAAACATTTTTTATGTAAAATCCAACTTTTTTATAAAAAAAAAATCTTCGCTAGGATGAGATTCCGTGCGACTGTTAGATGGATCAGACACGGGGTACATTTATAGCGAATAAGTTCGCATCTACTTAGAGGACGAGAGCTTTGAGTCTCACTGGAGACGAGAGGATAGATTCCTAGAGGATCTGGAAGAGTTTTTTCAACTCTACCATCAGCTGCCAGTCGGTTTTGATGAGGTCATCGCGGAAGTAGTCCTTGCAGGCGTCGATACTTGCGCGCGATATCTGCAACAACACACATTTCATAACCTTAAACTTCTACAAATCATGCAATTGCCTTTGTTTTTTTGTTCAAAGAAAACGTCGCATTTTCCCTAATAGACCTAGGTTTCCTAAGTTATTATTTTATCTCGTACTTTTCATATACTTTTATATCAATTCATGTTTGTTAGAACAGGTATATAATACTACCTACTGATAAATATATCTGAAGATTCTAAAAATAGCCTGTTAGATGAATGTAGCAGGGGTTTCATTGAGAGCGACCCAGTTTGGGGAGCATCGATTCAACTCGGGGTGAATGGTATGACGTCATAGGGAAACTGGGGCAGGTTGTGCAAGTGGGTCGTGTCCCCTCCCCCGAGCCCCGCTGCAGCCTTAAGGCCCAGCCCGCACGCCGCAGGTCACGGGGAAGAGGAAATTGGTTTTATTGAGCGTCAAGGATGCGTTTAGCGATGTTGAATGTATTTTATAAGTGGGATAGTAAATGTTATCTACGAAATTTTTAATGGAGCTAGAAGAACAATTTTCAAATTTGCAACCACAGTTTTAAGTTTCTTTAGTGGATAGTGCGTCTGAAACCTGTCTAAAATACTCCTAATTAGGACTTTATATCTGTTTTACGGTAATTGTAATGACGTTAGCAATTCCGACAGATATAATATTTTTTACAACACAAAGTAAACATTATGATTTATGTAATGTTCCGATAACCGCGCGAATACATTACCTAATCGTATGTAGTAAATATATTTGCACAATAAACGTTTGTTCCATCAACGAAACTGCGGTGCGGAATATCAATGGAGATTCTAGAATGAGATATGACCCGGTCATTGCGCGCTTGTGTGAGTAACATCGCATTACAACTAACAGTTAAGCGAAATTAAACCTTATATCTATGTTACTAAGACATATTATTGTATAGCGAAACTTTTATAGCGTATAACCTGATAAAGGTTCCCATCATTAGAAGGCGGTAGGCTTTCAATGGCAGACGTCGAAAGTGCCTTTTAGGGTGCGCCAACACGCTGTCGAAGGAAACGGCGACTACTTCGTGTTCGCGCACTGTAATTACTTATTAATGAACGTCAAACCAGTTATCTATTACTGCAAAAAAATATATGATTGATAGTTGAATAAGACACAACATACCGGTAATTTTTTTCAACTTCTATTTAATACTGAGCGGATTACCAGTGTATATGTGAATAATTTCTTCCATTATAATCGACAAATTGTTACACATTATTAAAAACTAACTGCTGCATGTGACTTCGAACGCGAAATAATAAAAAGCCTATGTTACAGATAAATTCCTTTCTAACAGTGAAAGAATTTTTAAAATCGGCCTAGTAGATTTTGAGTTATTTCAATAAATACAAAAATACAAATCTTTCCTCTTTATAATATTAGTATAGATTCCAAAAACACTAGTAGTAATTTAATTTCGCATTTAAAACATAGAATAATTTTATTATAAATCGAACCCCGGACCAATTCACGAAGGCTTCCAATCACTGATCAGTTGATGTTACGTTCAAATCAAAATGAATAGACATCCACGCATTCCCATAACAAGCTAATCAACTACAATACGCAAAGCTGTGTTATGCATTCCTGCTTTTATTACAATCTTACTCATTCATGTTTATACTGTGATGCAGGTGATTGTCATAGATATAAATTCATTGCGTAAGGCGTATATAAATAAATATATACGCATCATCAGAATATAATCATGACGTATAATTACTTAAACAAAGACTGGCGGATAAAATAATTACTTGGTTTCTATGTCAAGTTGCATGGAGCTTATATTATTACTCTCCTAATGTTATGAAATGAAGACCTCAGAAAACGTATAGAAGCGTTCGAGATGTAGGCCTATAGGTGCATGCTAGCCATAAGCTGGACTCAGAGAGTAACAAACGAGGCGGTTCTGCGATGAGTCCACCAAAAAAGGGAACTTTTGCAGACCATCAAGAAGAGAAAAGTATCGTATCTCGGCCACCTGCTCAGGCATGACAGATATGATCTCCTCAAACTCATTTTAATGGGAAAAGTTGCCGGCAAAAGGAGTGAAGAAAGAAATCGTGGTTACGCAACATCCGAGAGTGGACAGGAATTGCGAGTGCCGCCCAACTATTTCGTCTAGCTCTTGCTAGAGTCAAGTTTGGAGAACTGACCGCCAACCTTCGCTAGTCAGAGAGACACCTTAAGAAGAAGAATTTTATGTAATGAAACAAATTTAAATTACGACAAAAAAGCAAATAAAAAAACCAAAACAAGAATCGAGTCGCAAAATCCCATTACATCATAGTCTATTTCAGTGCGAATTCTGAGAACATTTTCATACGAACTTCACTACATTATATTTAATCTAGAAAGTTCGAAAACGAGAATATCAATAACTTTAAAAGTGCATCTTTCGATATCAAGGCCATCAACGTATCTATAGTTCTTTTAGTATTGTTGATGTGGATGGCTGTCGTTGATCAAATCAAATCGATGTCTCCTATAAAAAATACGGCCCTCACTCCTAACTTCTTGTGTCCATAAAATATATACCTAACATGACATCTACAAGTGACCTTAAAAGACAGTATACACGTGACACAATTTAGGTGACATTTATATTGGCGTTGAAGTCAGAGTTTGGTAAAAAACAAAATGGACATGTCAATACATGGCCAATGAAAGCATTTACCTTGCATTGTACCCAAACTACAGTTGTAAATACATACAAAGCTCAATAAACATCGAAGTGCACATTGATAATTACTGTCCGTCAGTTTGTACTATGTTATAGGTGAGTTTGACGTGAAATTATGCGCGTCGCGTACAGGTTCAGTTCCGTGGCGTTTGTCGCTTGATAATAACTCAATCGATTTCCCGATGCCCTCATATGGAGCGAAAGTCGATAGAAAATGTTATACAATATTTTCTATCCTGATGTATTAAATTTATTTTTATATCGATGTTATGTTAACATGGATTGTGACGTCACTAACTGGTACAGAAAGTCCTTAGTTGTACTTTACTACAATATTTTTTACCATCAAATAATAATATTATTTTAATGCCAAAGTTAAAAACCAACTGGAATATATATGCGCTTTCTTATTGATATCATCATCAGCTCACTATACGTTCCTACTGAGGGGCTCGCAGCCTACCCTAAGTTAGGGTGACTAGGCCTTAGTCAACCACGCTGGCCCAGAGTGGGTTGTTTCACTTCACACATATCTTCGCCGATAAGTGCAGGTTTCATCACAATGTTTTCCTTCACCGTAAGAACGTCGGGTGATTAAGTACATATGAAATTCGAAAATCACATAGGTACATAGCGGGATTCGAACCCAGGACCTTTAGATTACAAGTCAAGTGCTCAAACCTCTGGACCACCGATGCTATTATTGATACAGGACCGCTTTAATAATCTATTCTGAATCATTATATCTATCCATTAAGAGAGATGTCACACAGGGACAGGGCCGAAGAACAATGCATGACACATCGGCCATTGTTAGCTATCAATTAACAAAAGAAGTCACGTATTCGTGTTATTTCATATTTAACAGCTGAGGTAGACGAAATAGGATAGCTATTTCACTTAATGTGGATAATAGACTTGGGTTTATTTTATTGAACTTGACAAAAACCAAAAAACTTAACAGCAAAGAAGACTTATGTGTTTTTCTTTGTATATCTTACGAATTTATCTTGTCTTAGGCTATACTTATATTATAAAGCGAAAAGATTTGTAGCATTGGATTTATTGAAATAACTCTAAACCTATAGGGCCGATTTCAATAGTTTTTGCACCATTAAAAAGCTCTGTTTTCACTGAATAGTCATGAAGAGATTAAGGGTCAGGCAGTCAGTCAGGGAGAGTAAAGGTCTATTCCAATATAAGAAACTGCAATCAAATTTTTGTTTTGAGCTTATCAAACTATCGAGTCAGCTACACTTGTTAGAAGGGGGAGGTGTGGGGCAGCGTATGGAAAGCGATGACGTCACGGGGCACGGAAATAGCCCGGCCTTCGCGCGGTGACGGGAAACCGCTCCGAGCTCACAACCGCCCATTCTATACTATGTATTTGGATTAGACAAAGATTGATGGCTCGATGTAGTCCGCTCGTAAAACTCTAGCTGTTTGCTTTTCTATCATTTTATTTTTCAAACACAATATAAATCTTTTGCGCACCCATCTTTGCGATGGCCGTTACGATCTGCGCGTCGGAGAAACATTTTCTCTGGAGCACTTTGAATAGTGCAAATAATAAATTACATATAACGCAATACTTTTTGTATTTTTATATTCTACCAGGCTGCGTTCGATAGTTTCGAATATGAAATGGATCACGTTATAAAAAGAGAATGGTACGCTGTTTTTGACCGACTTCCCAATACTACTCAATTCGTCTATTTTTTTTTAAGTCGTTGTGTGTACAAGGAACCAATTTAAATGGAAAAGTATCGGCACATTAGATTTTCATTATCTACACTTTTCGTCATTATCTTATTATCAAACCTACCTTGTCATCTTACTAGTCTTACTAATATTACTAATACTAGTATTAACAGCTAGCTGTTCCATTGCAGCTTCATCCGCGTGAAATTATAAAAACTTTATTTTATTGTTTACATTTGTCCAATTTGCAATTGCAAATGTTCATTTTGACATGACGTGATGACAAACCATGGCAATCTTTTTTCTTTGACGTTGGCAGCAACTTATGGTCTCTTTCCCACATTAGGGTTTTTCCAAAATATTTATCCCCTAAGTTTAATGGCGTGAAAATATATAGCCTAAAGCGTAACGTAAGTGTAGGGCTTTTAATTAAAAAAAGTATTATTCAAAAATATTCTGTGATTGCTGACATCTTAGGCAACAAAGAAGTGTGTGTTTACGCTTTATTAGATTAGTATAGATATAGATAGATTATAATTGCCAAAGTTTATATAGATGGATGTTTGTTAGAGTTTGTAGCCTAAACTGCTGAACGGATTTCGATGAAATTTGGCTTAGATGTAGAGGATAGTCTGGAAGAACACATAGGCTATTCACTTTTTTTTTAATCACACGTGAACAGATTCGAGGGCGAAAGTTTACATGTGATAATGTCTGTGATGTGTGTATCTGAGTTTGTCAGTAATATAGTTGCACGTTGCAGTATTCGTGATGACGGGGGTACAGTTAGCAGTATGCGGATGCTACACCGCCCCCCCACCCCTCCCCTCACACATTTCCCTCGACCCACTGACCCGGGGGATAGTGTTACCAACAGTACTGGTTTTATACGGATAATCATGTTTTTACTATGTGAGCATAATGGCGTGTATTACGTCAGATGAAATTCGGAAACTGTTTTCTGTTTGTACGCGAAAATGGTAAGTTCATTGGGTAAATTTTACTTTTATATATAGATAAGACATCATTAAAATTAGACAGTTTGTCAATTTCGTACAAATAGTAGACACGGAAACAACCTAACACAAAGAAGTATATAACTCTAGAATGGTAGAGGTAAGATCTATGTAGGTGAGGTGAGTAAATCTGAGAGTCTCAAGACGGATAGCATATGTGGTCACCGTACGGCGGCGTGCTCAATGGAAGCAGGAGGGCCGCCATTGACGGCGCGCATTCATGCTGCCTACACCGCTCAATGGTTCATTATATTACAACGTTTCTCAATGAAAAATCTAACTAGTCTCTGTTTTGACAAAACAAAAATGCACTAACACAATGACTTCTGCTTTTTACGAGGTTAAAAAAAAAACGTTGTCGTCGTTGGATTATTTATCTATTCGTAAAGTCTCGTAGTTAGGAATTTCTACTGGCGTGATTATTGCCTTGATTTTTAGTGGCCGCCGATATTTGGAAAAATGTCGCGCAGAAAGAGAATATTTCTACCCCCCCTAAATCTACTACCGCTTCTCATATTAAAGACCCGATACTAAAACTATCAGTCAGTGTAAAAAGTGAGTATCCGGCTCGAAGGACCAACGAATAAATAGAAGTCACTGTTTATAAGAACTGAATAATAAAATACAAAAAAACATATCATTAACAAGAAAGCAAGATGTCAAAAGAAATAATAAGAACTACCACTCTCTAACTAGCAACCCCTGGGCCGTACCATGGGATTATCAGACTTAAAAAGTTATATAGTAAGTACATTTTTTTAAACTACAGTTGTTTTTATAATTTTCTATCTCTGTCCTCACCTTGCTGACGAGCATGTCCGTCTCATCGAAGTGTCGACCGAACATCTTGGGCGACTCCCCGGGGATGGGCTCTATCTTGATGCAGACTTCCTGGCCCTTGCGCGCCGTCTCCACCTGCTTGTGGTTCACCTCGATGGACGTCACCAGGCCCAGCTCCACGAACTATACACATAAACTATTATTTCCTGACAAAGTTTTAAGGTATAATAAAACAAAATGTTTTTTTTTTATTTTTTATAATAGTCATTTATACGAACTATTATAAAGAGGAAAAATTTGTATTTTTGTATGTATTGAATTAACTCAAAAACTACTGGGCCGATTTCAAAAATAATTTCACCATTTAAAAGCTACGTTATTTCACGCGGGCGAAGTCGCGAGCAACAGCTAGTTACATATAAACAGTAACTTATTTTATGTATAGTCTACTACATACCTCTTTACTTGGTACACAGATAGGTGTGCCCTCCTTCACAATGCCCGCCTCCACCATCACACCCATCACGATGGGGTCACGAGAGTTGAACACGAACTGTGGTAACACCTGTACGAAATAAAATTAAAATGAGAGAAAAATGTTGAAACTCAAAAACAACACTGTAAAATCATTCAATGATTCTTATTTTTTCGAATTATTCTTGTCAATTATTTATGTACAGAGAGAATCTGGCGGTGTTCCATATTAACTACAGTCCAAAAAAAAAGTGATAGACTAATTGTAACCGACTTCCAAAATTAGGCGATTCTCAATTCGTCTGTATGTTTTTTTTTTTATTTCTGTAACCGCATATCTCAGCACCTGGTTGTCCGATTTTCAAATATTTTTTTCACGACGTGTGAGTGTCATTTGTTTTATTACTATCCGATCGTTTGCAAAACTCATTGCTGCCTAATTGGTTATTTATAAAAAATAGGCAGAGTTTATCGCACAAGGAAATTTGTTCGAAGGTGGAATGCCGCGTATTTCCATCAATGTACTTCTATAATATAATCCTTTTACACTTAAGGCCGGTTTCATTTCGGTTTCGGTGGACATGTTATGCGACGAGACGATGGGGACATAAACCAGAAAGTGTTGAGAATAAATGTGGATGGCTACAAAGGAAGAGGAAGACAGAAGAAAGTATGGATGGATTGTGTGAAAGAGGATATGCTTAAGAAGGGAGTGGATTCAGATATGACGGCTGATAGAAATGTATGGAAGAGCAGCACATACTGTGCCGACCCTCCGTAAGGGATAAGGGCAAGTTGATGATGATGACACTTAAGGCCGGTTTCCCAGCTACGTTTAACCGTTTGTTTTTTTGTTCAATAAATTTATGAAATGCGTTTCCGAACTACGTAACTTGAATTTTACTCCGTTAAAACATTAGTCAAGCTAATACTAATAAATCAGTAAGTAATAACAGAATATGTAAACTTCAGGAATCCAGCATAAGATGATCACCACAATACCTTTATTTTGCATGGGAATACAGCAATATGCTTGAACTCTTCCCTCTTCTTCTGCTTGAGCTCCTCCCTGTACGCCGTGAACTTGTCGAACAGGTGGTAGATGATGTCCGCCGCGAAGATCTTCACACCTAGCTGGTCCGCCAGCTCCTGAGCGTCGCGCTCTATCTGCACTTACAAACAATATTTATAAAACCATATTATTTATACACATATTATTACAACGGTATACCTAAAATTTGCAAATTTACTTAAAAAAAATATATCCGGGAAAACACTTTTTTTATAAAAAAATATAAATAGTATTATATATTATAATACTATTTATATTTTTCATTACAAATTCTAAAATTATACTAATTATAAATGCCTTTCCATTTTTTTGGATGGATGGATGGATGTTTTTTACTACGTATCTCCAAAACGGCAAACGGATCTGGATGGAATTCAACTTAAATGTGAGACTTAGTAATTTATTACTGAAACGTGATTTATCACATAGTACGCACCTTAACATCGAAGGCGAGTATTGTCGCGTACTGCGAGTCATGCTCCAACATGGCGGAGGCCTTCATCACGTCGCGCTTCACCACTGGACCTATCCTGATGGCGGAGTACTGCAACAAAACTTCACATTAGACCAAGAACAATATACAAAGACAAATACCGCCGTACTATTTTGTAATCTGAACACTGTACACTTACTATGCGATCTCACTGAAGAGTTCGGAGCCTATTTTAAGGTAGGGTGACTAGGCCATAGTCAACCCCGCATCTTTGAATTTCTTCACAAATATGCATGCATGCAGTTTTCCTTCACCGTATAAACGTTACATAAAAGTACAGTCGTGGAATCTGATGATGTTTCTCATTAAAAGCTAGTCGTTTTAACATTTATTACATCAAGACGAGACGAGACGAAAGTTGCTTTACTGTTATTCTGTTACCTCCATAGCAACAAGTACTGACCGGTATCTTGCTGGTCCTGAGGAACTCCAGCAGCGCCTCCAGCGAGCCCAGCGTGGAGGCCTGCACGTACACGCCGCGCTCCGTCAGCTTGATGGACGACAGCGCGGACTTCAGCTCGCGGGCCACCTCTTCCCTGAACATATTACCACATTACTACACTCATATAAATAATGTTATTCGGGATTTCGTCGGCGTAAAATTAAAAAAAAATATAATAATAAAATACATAGCCTATGTTACTCACAGATAAATTACTTTTCTAATTGTGAAAGAATTTTTAAAATTGGCTCGGTAGTTTTTAGTTATTTCAATACATACATACAAAAATATATGCGTCTATTACTTTAACATTATTTAACTTTGAACTATAATAATAATAATAATAATTTATTTAACTCATGTCACAGAATATTACACATATGATATTTACATTGACAGAAGAATTATATATTACATTACATTATACACAGAAATAAAAGAAACTAAACTAAAGCGATCTAGGGGACCTGGGGGACTATAAACAGTGCAATATAAGTTACTTCAAGACATCAACTTCATCAGGTTTCTGTGCGACAAGCAGGTTGAGTCCGGCGATAGCTTTCTCCAGCTCCTTGGCGGCGATCTTCACCCCCTGCGCCCCCACCACCTCCTTGTGCTCCATGTACGCGTTCTGCATACATTATATATTATCACAATTAAAATATAAGTATGTCTGCTTTACAATGTACCAATTTAATAGGCTAGTAGCGGTTAAAATCATCACTGGATTACAACAGGCATATTGTAAATAATAACTGGCGCCAGTATAGTCGTACAGTCCTTGCCTGCCTTGCGCTACTGTCCAACTATACTGGCCAAAGGTAAAAGCTTTATTCAAGTAACTACTTTGCCACATAACTAACAAGCTTGATTCCTAAAAGTAGTTAAAACTGAACTAACAAAGATTGTTAGAAATAGTTTAAAAAATTACATTAATTCCTACGCAAGACTAATATTAATGTTGATCTCTAATACTAAAACAGTAAGGTCCACTTTTATCGCTTCTTTAGTACAGCAGTAACATTGAAAGAAGTCTTCGAACATTCAAGAACAACGGAATGAAGAACCGGTTACCTTGACCCTGAGCTCCTTCATAGGCTGCGGCATGAGCAGGGAGCGTATCTGCGTGACGATGGGCCCGTCCGTGCCCGCCAGGATCATCGTGTCCCCCTCGTGCAGCGTGCCGTTGATCAGGATCGTGTCTATGGTCGTGCCCAGCCCGGGGATCGCCTTCACCTGTTTATATACATTTACATCTATATTAAGAACTTAAAATTGACATTTTAAATGTGATTGTCAAATTATAAGTATTATACGCATCGCCAGAGATCGTTGCCTCCCACCCGCCCCTTAAATATAAATAAAAGATAAAATAGATACAAAAAACTGCTACCCCACCTTAATCCTTGCCAGATTATCGCCTAGTGATGCCTACTAATATACGACTTCTAATATTATAAATGTGATAGTTTCTTTGTTTGGATTATTGTAAGAAAGTATCTTCTAGGCGGTTGCAGTTATTCCTTCAACATTTGTTCAATTCTTCATTAATTCAACCTAAAGGAATTCTACGAAATTTGGCATAAATATTGAACATAGTCTCGACGAACACATAGAATATTAAATTGCGTTTTTTTAATTCCACGCGGACAGAGTCGCGGACGACAGCTATTTCATAAATCTACTTTTGTCAAATGGAATATTGTAAACACACTATGACATAAAAAATGAAAAGAAAAAGTAACCTCTAGCACGGTGGCGAGCAGCTGGTGCGAGAAGACGAGCCGCTTGTGCAACGGACCCTCGCAGGCCTGCACGATCATGGCCAGCAGGTTGCCCATGCCCTCGCCCGTCACCGCCGACGTCGGCACCAGCGACACGTACGACCGCGGGTCCGGGTTCTCGTAGAACAGCGCCGCGTTCAGACCCTGACATACCATATACCTCTTTATGTCTATTCAAATATTTCGATCGCATTTGCCACTTTTTTTGCCAATTACATAAAACTCAATACCGCTATAGTACAATCACCATCATTAGCATCCATCCACTGTTAGAGTTCATCTAAAACTTTTAGTGACAAAAAATAGCAATAAAACTAGTTACCTGTTCCGCAAACTGTACAATGACCTCTTTGCTCCTCTTATCAAACTCCAGCTGTGTGTTGGCCTGCTGCAGCTTCAGGATGTCTCGCACGTCCTTGCGCTGTGCACTCTGCCAGTCGTACAGTCGGTCTATCTTGTTCAGAGCCACAATGAACGGAGTTTTCTTCTGCTTTAGTAGATTTATTGATTCTATTGTCTGCGGTTCCAGACCGTGCATTATATCTACTACCTGAAAGTTATTTTAGAATTTTAGTAATCTATACTAATATTATAAAGAGGAAAGATTTGTGTTTGTATGTACAGAAATAACTCAAAAACTACTGGGGCTATTTCAAAAATCCTTTCACCATTAAAATAGGCTATATTTTGTACTATTTATTTATTCCACGTGGACGAAGTCTCGAGCAACGGCTAGTATTAAATACACACAAATAACAATTAACCATGCACTTCTACTAATATGTTTTGAATAGAAACTTACCAGAATCGCGATATCACATAATGAGGATCCTCGACTCCTAAGATTACTGAATGACTCGTGCCCGGGAGTGTCAATAATCAGCAGTCCTGGCAATTTGAATGCTATTTCATTCACCTGAAAACGTTTTATGTTCAATATATTCACAAAACTATGTGTAAACATATTATTGAACTATCAGAGAGTCATAAAAAATTCAGCACTTTTTGAGCTATTCAGGTCAAACAATCAAAATCTTATTTTAGTAAGATTCTTTCACCGTTCAGCATATTTGTGTTTTAATCGTTTGCTATAAAGATTTCTATGTACTAATGCAAACTTGCAGAGAAAATCAATGACATTGAACAGGTAAAGATAATTTTCACTCTTATTTAGTTAAACCATACTCTATGAAACAAATTCTGACTTACCCCTTTAACATGCTTCGTTTGTTCCTTAATATTCTCGATGGGTACATTGGTGGCACCAATCTGTTGGGTGATACCACCCGCTTCACCATCTTGTACGTTGGTGCGACGCAACTTATCCAGGATCTTGGTCTTCCCGGTGTCTACATGACCAAGTACACACACTACAGCTGCACGCAGAGGGTTATTGGCTTTGTTTTGTTCATTGTCTTCGCGACGTTTCTACAAATATTGTAAAATGTTATT
>LD688932.1:6648048-6663170 GCA_003118335.3 Papilio memnon
GTTTACAAATTATGGCGTAATTCAAACCATAAATAGTTTAGTAAAATGTAAAACTAACCTCTAATCTCTTAAGGACAACCTCCCTCTTCTTTTGTGCATCAGTCATCTGATCATCTTCACTGTCTTCTTCTGAACTTGAATCCTCTTCCGAGCTATCATCCTCTTCTTCTGAACTTTCTTCTTCTTTTTTCTATGGAAAGGTGCACAATAATGAAAAAAAAACTACTATGGGCTGCAGTAGCTTCGCTTTTTTGGCGAATTCAGGAGGCTGCTCACTCATTTGCCCCCTTGTCATATATAAAAAAAGAACTTAAATACATAATATAAGAGAATAATATTTTACCGATTTCTGTTTATCCTGTGTTGACTTAACAGGATCCTTAACAGGACTTGCAACCTGCGCGGGCGCAGGTTCTGGCTTAGGTGGCTCCTCGATTTCTTCCTCAGATGACTCTGCATCCCAAGAGTCTTTAATCAAATCATTATCTTCTTTCTTTTCTTCAGATTTTTGAGGCTCCTCCTGTGAATAACAATAGTAAATGGTTTTTATACATCAAAGGCGTGTATGACAGTAAATTTGAACAAACAAAAACTATAATAATAAATGTTGGTAAAACATCATTACCTTTTTCTGTACAACATCCAAGTCAAACTTCTTTTCCTCTGCAGGAGTTGTAGGTGTTTCTTGTGATATTTGAGATTTTAATTTCTGTGGCTTAATTCTAGTTCCTAACCTTGGAGGTTTCTTTTCTGTTGATCCTATTTCAATTCCTTGTGCTTTCAACGATTCCAACATAGCTTGAGCCCTGGCCTTTTCCGCTTTTTGCTTCGGGGTTAATAGCTTGCCTTCAGCTTTAAGTCTTTCTTTTCTCTCCTTTTCTTTTTGCTTTTTCCTCTCCTTGCGTTCTTTTTCTAGTCTTATTGCTTCGAGTCTTTGGCGCTCACGTTCTTCTTCTTGTTTTAACCTTTCTTCTTCTTCTTTTTTGAGCCTTTCCTCTTCCTCCTTAACTTTCTTAAGTGCTTCTTGCATCGCTGCAATAGTCTTTTTAGTAGGACCTTTTTTACCTTTATCATCTTTTTCAGCCTTATCACCTTTCTTCTTTTTCTTTCCTTCAGTTACAGGAGCATCTCCCTCAGCATCTTTATCTTTTTCCTCTGCAGTTACTTTTGTTTCTTCTACAACTGCTTGATTTTCTGTTGGCTGAACATCTGCCTTAGTCTCGGGAGCCTTGGCAGGTGTTTTACTATCATTAACATCTTTTTTAGGTTCTTGCTCTTTCCTTTTAGCTTCTTGTTTTTTTAACTTCTCACGTTCCTTCTTTTCTTTTTTCTTCTGAGCAGCAGTTTTAATTGTTACATCATTTTCATTATCACTATCTTTTTCTTCTGCAGGTGTTTCTTCTGTTTTACTTGTTACTTCCTCTTTTTTACCCTTTTTCTTGTTTTTAGATTTATCTTCAATCTCTTCTTGAGGTTTTTCCTCTACTGGAGCAGGTGTTGGTTCAGTCTTAACTCCAGCATATTCCATTTCAAGTTCAGCTAAAACTTTTTCTATGTCCTCATCACTATCATCTTTCTTTCTCTTTGCTTTTTTTCCTTTCTTACCAGCAGGCTCTTTTTTCTCCTGTGCTGGTTTCTTTTGTTGTTTCTGTACTGGTTTTACATCATCGGAAGATGAAGGTGCTTCAGGAGCTGATTCTCCTGAATCTTCAATGGCTAACAAGGAAAATGCACTTTTCTCTTCTTTTTTTTTATTTTTCTTGGGCTTTTGCTCTACCTCCACATCTGATTCATCTAGTAATGTATTTAAATTTGTTTTATTACAATGAATTTGTTAATCATACTAATAATAATAATAATCACACTAATATTATAAATGCGAAAGTTTAGATGGATGGATGGATATTTGTTAGAGTTTGTTGCTTAAATGGCTGAACAAATTTCGATGAAATTTGGTATAAACACAGAGGATAGTATGGAATAACACTTAGGCTACCAACTTTTGTTTTTCTTAGCACCATGCAGATGGTCTTGCGGGCGAAAGCTTGTAATCAAAAATACAATTTTATAATATAGCAAAACATACCGTCACTGCTGACATCTTGTTTCTTTTTTTGATTCTTATTGGAAATGGATACATTCTTAATGTTCTTTGTGACTTCCTTCACATCAGTATCGACTTTCTTAGACTTGGATTTAGTTTTTGGTTTGTCACTATCACTCTCATCTGAATCAATACTGTTTCTAAAATTTAAAGTAACTATGTAATATTGTGTTATATTCAGTTAAAACATGTACGACAAATTGAATTGAATATACCATGAGTGTAAAATATATATCAAGTACAATGCATATTTTTATATATGGGATTTGTAGAAGTTTTAATGTAAAGATAAACAAATACTAATAGTCCGTATGTTACATCTAAATTTGGTATAAATAACATTAAAAATAACCTATAATACTTACTTTTTACCCTTATTAGGCGCCGGCTGAACAGTCTCAATGTTGGTTGTTTCCACATCGCTGCTACTGAAAATAATTATTTTTAAAACCACTGATATATAACGAAGTTATTAATAAGATTGTCCTAAAATGAAATATTTACCCATCATCTGCAGCCAGGTTCTTCTTTCCTTTTTTTGCTTTCCCCATGTTGTCGTGGTACTGAATATATTAAGTCACAATATCTGTAATATAATGTTTAATTTTCGTGTGTTTTATGATTTCTATCATGTGAAAAGCAGATTTCGGACGTATGTTAATTTTTAAAGGGAATAAAAGTTCTAGTTTTAGAGAATATTGCCTCGTCGTCGTGTCTCTCTGTCCCCCTCCTTCACTTCTTTTTAATTTTACGTCAAGCACGTTCGGAATTCCATTTCAAAGAGTACATAATATTGGACATTATGGTAAAAACTTAAAAAATGGCAAACTTTATCAAAGCGAACGAAGACCATTTAGGACCAATACCATTTTTATAATTTACATCCAAGTCTGTTGAATAAGTTCTTGAATGCCATATTAGCAAAAGTGTACATGTGATAATTTTCTACCAAGGTAGTTTTCAAACATAGCGAGAGATATCCATGTTTCTTTTATATGCTTCATATTTTATGTGATCAACGTGGGCCGTTTTCTCAATAGACGATTTTAAGTTGCCAAAAATATGACTAAACTTTGCTTTTATTATCAAATACTTGATTTTTATATGATATACTCAGTAGCCTATAACAATATTTCGTGCATAGATATACAGACAGACGATATAGGCAGACGTTTCTGATGGGGCAAATGACCTGCCAGATACTTTAAATGTCTGCCCGGCTCGGAGTACTAAAATGCAAATAGTGGACTTTCCATGTTTTCAAATGCTTAATTTTTATTTATGAAATTCGAGGAACTATGCGTATACTGCCTTCAAGCAGCCAGTCACTTTGGACCGGTCAAAAAACTTCTAATAATAAAGCTTGTGAACGTAAGTGTCGTCATCCAGCGTTGGGAGCTTGGTCTAAATGGAAACTTGTAGAAAAAGTACAATGTGGCAACTTTAATTATTATTGTTGTGTACTCTTTGACAATTGGCAAATGGTATTTTTTCTGCACCTACATGTTACAATTTGTTTTATTAAAATATTGTGCTGAACGAGAAATAATTAGCGAATGTTTCGATTGATCCAATTGCTTTTACATTCCTTGTCTGCAGGCAATTTATAGCATTGGATATTATTAATTTCTATGAACTCAAAAAGCGAAACTGACGAAGCTTCAAGGTAATTTTATTTGTCATTATTTTGCGATGTTAATTTTCAATTCCAATATGTTATAATTTCACGTTTTACTTGTAAAACTATGTTATTCTTATTTACATTTGTTGCATCATATACACACAATCACAAACACAGATTCTAAAGGTTAACCATTACTTGCCATTTTCGCTCTTTGTTTTGTTGAGAAGATTTCAAACTAAGTACTTTGTTTCAGGGGGAGCGAAGCATCATCGTCAAATAAAAACTCAACCCCAAACAACATTGCCGAGGAACAATCTCAACCAGTTTTATGCGTGAATTCAGTATCTGGTAGTAGTCAAGACATCATGAAGCGTGCAGCAAAGGAGCTGATTGAGAGATACTTCTATCAGCTACTGGAGGGCTGCGGGAATCCAAACTGTGATAATGAATATTGTGCATCAAGTCAGAAGGTACACCCCGATTTTTGATCTTAATAAGTATTGTAATCAGCACATTAAATTTAATATATGACAGTAACAGATTTTTTAATAAATTGAAGGAACCAGTAGGTTGTAATTTTGTAATATGAATCACAATGTTACATAATAGCTTATGAAATTATTGTGAGATGTTATGTAACTTTAAAATTTACTTCTTACTAATGTAATAAATGCAAAAGCTTATAGGGATGTTTGTTAGAGTTTGTAGCCAAAAGTTCTGAAAGTATTTTGATAAAATTTGGCAAAGATGTAGTGGATGATCTGGATTTACACATATGCTACTTGCTTTTGTTTTTTTTAATTCCACACAGATGGAATTGCAAGTGTAAGCTAGTGTGATATATATGTTAGACATATTTATATTTTTCAAGTTTTTCAAGCTTTTCAAGTATTTTAGATTGATAGGATAGTAATAGATATTTAATTTTACTCCTAGGCTAAAAAGCTAACAGCTAATGAAGCTGCTGCAGTAGCTATAAAATTAGCAGAGAAAAAGGAGGCTCTCCTTTGTGACAGACATCCAAATAAAGTTCCTCGAACTGATACAAACAACTGTGATTCAAATTCCAGGTAATATCTTGTTCTATATTCCATAATGATTTTTAATTTCAATTAAATAAAAACTAAATATTTATACACTTTTATGTTACTAGGTAAATTTTTAGGTATAAAGTCAATGCTGCATAAATGTTCAACAATTAAATTCATATATACCAGCTTAAGTTTCATTAAGTACTAAAACAGCAATGTTAAGTAGTAACATTATCATTATTAGCTATTCAATTCTAAAGATTCAATCTTCCATTATATGTTATGTAAGACTTTTTTTCAGCACATGCAACACATCAAATAAAAAAGTTAAAAATACCAGCAGTAACCAAAAGACAGAGTCATTATCAGACAGCAAAGTGCAAGAAGACAGTCAAGGTAAAGAATGGCAAATGAATCTAGTCCAATAATAACAAAACAAACTGAATATAAAGACATTAAAACTACTAGTAAGTGTCTTGACTTACTTGTCTATTATCAACACATTCAATGCCAATAATCATTAAAGTGAACTCACAGTGAGTTTGTGGCAGTGAATGTGTTGAAAATAATGTAGAATATTTGATTGTGAGGAAAATAGCGTACACAGTAACTAGCTTATTATGTTTTATTATATATCTGATACAAAATAACACAGTATTTTCTATGTTATTTAGGTTATGAGATTTATAATAACAGTTTTCAGCCTTTTTTTAAAGTTTAGCCTGCATATTTCCAAAATCTTGTTCCAAACACTTGAGTAAATTCCAAATAACTCTGGTCATTGGTGTGCTTGATTTGAATTAGTCTTAATTTGGAGCTTATATTAAAAATAAACCTTATAATGGGCCTTGCCCGGGGTAGTGATAGCACTAGGAGAATCAAAATATGTATAATACATTTAAAAACTTTGAATAGGACTATACTAAAAATATAAAATAGTACAAATTAAGCATTAAAAACAACTTTAGTTTACATGCAATAATTTCACTGTACATTATTAGATAGCGGGCCTTTAACGGAGGAGAGAATGCGAGAGCTATGTGATGAATGCATGCAGAGCCACTCGGCGGAGAAGTTGTTAGGAGTGCTGAACTCAGCGTTCCGGCAGCCACATGTACTGGCGCACTCATTTCGACGTCAAATCAATGAAAATGATCCAAAACCTGAAAGCAATGTTAAAAAAGGTATGTAATAAAAAAGATGACTACATAATAATGTAAAAAATTTCATATAATTGTCGCCCGCGACTCCGTCTGCCCAGAATTAAAAAAAGGAAAGCAAGCACCCTTTGTTCTTTCAGATTATGTTCTACATTTGTACCATATATCATCTAGATCTGTTGAGCTGATCCGGAGATACTTTCTAACAAATATCTGTCTATCTATCCATCTAAACTTTCGGGTTTATAATATTAGTATATAGTAGGGTTCTAACGGAGGCCATTTTAACGGAAGCAGATGCGGATGCGGAAGCGTAGGGCTTCACCTCTGCAGAAGCGGAAGTGAACGGAAACGGAAGCGGAGGTCAATAATATAATATTAATTGCGATTTATTAAAAAAAAATAAAAACTAAAACTACGTTAATTCAAAAGGCGCGGCCGCGGCCTGCTTATAGATGTACATACATGGTTCTATTGGCACCTGGCAATTTTTAAAATAAAAAATTGGCAACACACTAATAACAATCAAATCTCAACGACAAACTCGCGTATGAGACGAATATGTGAGCTGCTAGTTGACCGAGCAAGTCCACGCGGGCCGCATAAACGATACCTAGTCACTCCTCTCGCGTTAACGACGTAAATTAACCTCCGTATAACTCCGCATAAGAAATAACGGAAGCGGAAGCAGATGCGGAGGCATCTTGCGGAAGTTCCGCACTTGCGGATGCGGAAACGGAGGTCCGTTACAACCCTAGTATAAAGTATGATTTTAACATTTTTTAGATAAAGAATCGAAAGCAATGTGTTCATCGAGTGACCCAGATAAAGATATAGACTGTGTGACAGGACCTGAGTTTGATGCTGCCTCGTGTCATAGAGCATTTCTATATCTTGCCAAAGTAAGTATCCATATTCACTTTCTGCACCCCGAAAATATAGACATTTTTCAGTTAATTGTGTGTTTTGACCTTTAACCATTGATTCATATGGCCATTGTATCACCTTAAATATGTATCAACATACTACTTTCGGTATACGTACTTTTTATTTACAAGCTTAATTTATTTTTATTAGCAAACTGTATTAAGGCAGGGCAGTGCAGCCGGTTAAAAAAAATTAACATGTTACAGGTGCCATCAAAATATTACAATTCAATGCTAGTTTCTGCATTGGAAACATTAGCCTTACATCTGAAGATTGATTTAGAGATCAGTAAGAAGATTTCAATGGAGGATGTTGTGAATTGTTTCGTAATTGCTTTTGAGATACCAGATATCGGCTGCAGTGATTACCTGGAGGTGGCCCTGCCCACGCTGTGTCATGCCGTTGAATATTTACCAGTCAAAGGTAAGCTTTCGCAACTCCGTCCGCATGTTACTAAAATAAGAGAAAGTAGTGTGTTCTTCCAGACTATGCTCTACATCTATGCCCAATCATCCAGATCAGTTCAGCCGTTTAGGCTACAAACTCTAACAAACATCCATCCATCTAAACTTTCGCATTTATAATATTAGTAAGATTCTAGCAATAATTGATATTTTTAAACAGAATTTCAATATGTTTAATGATTCATCTTTTGTAATAAATGATTTCTTTTGAAACTAGACTTTTTACATTCTTCTTAACCAAATCATTTCATAATACTTTCAAACTTAAGGTTATCACACAATGAAACCATTTGCCTCTCGGAGTCGTATGAGTCAATTAACAAATGATGTATATCGAATCTATCGTAATTAAAATAAATTGGCTTTTTGGTCTCTCCATAACTCATTTTTATCTGCTGTAGACGATGCTGAATGTGTGTTGACCTTTTTATTATTTCAGCACAAGCTCGACTCGCACGTCTCTGGTCCGAGTACTGCAAGGAGAGTCTGCGCCACATCCTGGAAGCGCTGCAGCAGCTCATCACCCTGAGAGTGGTCTCCACTAACTATTCCAGGATTTACCAAGTTCAGGATGATGAATGTGTTACTAAAGCGACAAAGCTTATGAAGGTGACAAATTTTATTACATACAGTCTTTGACTTCAATAATACAATAAAGTATTTGAAACTAGCGATCCGCCCCAGCTTCGCTTGTGTGGCTAAAATGTATATCATATGTTTCCGCAATCTCTGGAAGGTATTGGGGAAGGCCTATGTCCAACAGTGGGCAGATGAAGGCTGATGATGATAATGATGATGTTTTCTGTCATATTGATTTAATAGCCTATGTTACTCAGCGATAATGACCATTAATGCCGTGAGGTTTTTTTTATTGGTTCAGTAGTTTCGGAGTCTATTCAATGCTAGCAATCAAATCTTTCTTAATAATATAGCTGTTGCTCGTGACTTCGTGCCTGTGAAAAAAAAAAATTAAACCGCAGCCTATGTTACTCACTGATAACGTAGCTTTTTAGTGGAGAAAGCATTTTTAAAATCGGCCCAGAAATTTCAGAGTTTTTCAATACATACAAAAATACAAATGTTTTCTCTTTTAATCATACTTCATACTAATATTATAACTGTGAAAGTTTAGATGGATGGATGTTTGTTAGAGCTTGTAGCCTAAACGGCTGAACCGATCTCGATTAAATTTGGCATAGACGTAGATGATAGTCTGGAAGAACACATAGGCACTTTTGATTTTTTTTAATTCCACGCGGACTGAGTCGCGGGCGAAAGCTAGTATTAGTATAGATATACGTTTGTGTTGAACAGATAGTGTACTACGCGAACATGCTGGCGGGCGAGGTGGAGCAGAACCCGCAGCCGGAGGAGGCGGTGGTGATCGCCAGCCAGCTGGACCCGCTGGGCGACGCGCTGCACGACTTACTGCCGCTCTCCTCCATCAAGAACTCCAAGCAGGCGCTGCCAGAGGACCCACTAGGTATACTAACCTTAATCCTCTTCAAAACTCCTTCTGTAAAGTAACCAATCAGATAACGCATATTTTAAAATCAGTCAAAACTTCAAACAGATTTTGTTTAAAAATGTAAAAAAAACATGATATTGAAAAAAAAGACATAATTTTTTAGCTATGTAGGATGTCAGTAATCGCAGAATATTTTTGGATAATTCTTTTTTATAAAAGTTTTATACTATCCTTACATGGCCTTTATATAAATTAAGGGCTAAATAAATTAAAAAAAAAAACCGTCATGCGGGAATGGGACAAAATCTACACGCAAGTAAGAAAGAAGCAAGATTGCCATGGTAACGGTAATTGTTATCCAATGTCAGAAGCTCTCGTTGTCATTTGTGAATTGAAAATTTTACAAATGTAAACAAAAAAATGAAGTTTTTATAATTCCATGGCGATGAAGCCGCACGGGATCAGCTAGTTTGATATCATTTTTGTAATGTTTCAGCGGTTGAACTGAAAATAAACTCGTTAGACGTGAGGAAGCCGTACCTGCCTTTCGAGGAGTTCTACAACGAGCCCCTTAGCGACAATATTGAGATGGATATCGACTTCGCCAGCTATAAAACTGATGTTAATAGTGGTGAGTTAAGTTAACGCTTAGGGTGAATTATATACTTAGACCAGTGGTCAACAAAAACATGAACCTCAACAATAAAAAAAAGCCACCCAAATCTGCTTGTTTAGTAAACTTTTATTACACTAAATAGTAGTACAGTAAACAAAACCAAATCTAATACTAAATAAATAATTATGAATGCAAACAATGTGCTTGCATCTCTTTGAAAAATTAAGTAAATCGGGGCCGCACTCGAGAAGCCAAAGAGCCACATGCGACCTATAGAAAGGACTCCTATAGTGTCGATATATAGACTCTGAATATGTCAATGAGAATATACCAACATTTCGAAGTAAAAGTAATATTGTTTATTAATATGAAATACTCCCTCAGCAACAAAGTTCGCGTTCCTCAACTACCCGTTCATACTGACGGCTGCGACGAAGTCTTTAGGCCTGTACTACGAGAACCGCATCCGCATGTACTCGGAGCGGCGCGTGTCGCTGCTGCACGCGGTGGTGGGCGCCGCGCCCCCCATGCCCTTCCTGCGCCTGCGCGTGCGCCGCACACACATCATCGCGGACGCGCTCGTTGAGGTACGTATCCATACGTACACGTCACGAATGACGTACATGATCAACTGTTAGAACGGGCGCACACCTTTGACTAAACACACACTGTTGTGCGATTGTCGATTGTTTCGCAGCCTATTATACTGTTTAGTTGCACAACTAAAAATCGACTAGTGTGCGCTCCATATATGCTCATAGAAATCAAAGCGAGGCTAGACAGTTGTGCGATAGTTTAGTCAAAGATGCACCCTCTTATTCAACTAAAATTGGTATCAATTTCCAGTAATATTCCTAATTAAAAATCATTGAACGATCCATTTTTTAATTTTACTTCTTACTAATATTATAAATTGAAAAGTTCAAGAATCTCGTTCACATTTGACACAAATGTATTTATCTGGAAGAACACAGGGTGTTGACTTTGTTTTGGAGTCGCGGGCAAAAGTCAGTAATGATACAGAGTGATATGTTTCCAGCTGGAAATGATAGCGATGGAGCGAGCGCTGGATCTAAAGAAGCAGCTGATGGTGGAATTCGAGGGTGAGCAGGGCGTGGATGAGGGTGGCGTCAGCAAGGAGTTCTTCCAACTCATCGTTGAAGAGATATTTAACCCCGACTACGGCATGTTCACGCAGCAACCGGACTCGCATACTGTCTGGTATGTATACTAAAACTGCTTAATATGCTTAGCCGATAAAGGAGTTGATATCAAGTCAGTACAACAGTTTAGCCTAAGTCGATCAAAAGGTTTAGTATAAGTCGGTAAAACAGTTTAGTATAAGTCAGTCAAATAGTTCAATGTAAGTCGGTAAAACAGTTTTATAGGTCGGTAAAATAGTTCAGTCCAAGTCGGTAAAGCAGTTCCCTTTGAATTTGTAAACCATTTCGAATAATTTCATTTCTTCTATTGTTTAATAAAGAAATGTTGTAATTATCAGGTTCAACCCAACGTCGTTCGAGACGGAGGCGCAGTTCACTTTGATCGGCATCGTGCTGGGGCTGGCGATATACAACAACATCATCCTGGCGGTGAACTTTCCCATGGTGGTGTACCGCAAGTTGATGGGCAGGAAGGGCGCCTTCGAGGACCTCGCCGACTGGAACCCTGTCAGTATCACTAAATATTTTATACACCGACTTATTTATTTGACCACAAGTCAAACTAAATTATGACAGCTCACTAATGCCAATGTCAAAAAAGTCACAAATTGTACTTTAGCTGCGATGTTTTGTTTTATACCGTTTTCTATCCCAATGTAGGTTTTATATATTTTTTGAAAGAATCGTGATATCAGCGTGTCACCGGGCTATATAATTAAAGATATTTGTGCTATCTAATGAACTGCCATTTAGACGTTAAGTGACTTTTAGTGGACAGTTAATATAAAATTATAAGTTAATGATAAAAAAAATATATCAATGTTTTTGTTTGTTTCAGAGCTTGTATAACGGTTTAAAAGATATGTTAGAATATAGCGGCGATGATTTAGAGGAAGTGTACTACCAGACGTTCAGGATATGCTACAAGGATGTCTTCGGCAATAACATATTCCATGATCTCAAGGACGAAGGGGACAGTCTGTTTGTTACGCAAGCCAATAAAAGGGTAAGCTTTTATACTTACGTTATTGAAAAACTAGAATTAAGTCATGTATGTCGAAGTGACAGTTAAATAAACATTTTATAGTGACTATATTTTTTGTGCCAGTACCTAGAATAAAATTGAGTTAAATATATATATATTGTTTTTTTTTTAAACTTTAGCGGTGAATTTTTGTACAAAATGTGTTAATATTTCAGGAGTTTGTGGACATGTACGCGGACTTCCTGCTGAACAAGTCAGTGGAGACGCAGTTCCGCGCGTTCCGGCGCGGCTTCGTTATGGTGACGGATGAGAGCCCGCTCAGCGCGCTATTCAGGCCCGAGGAGATCGAGACCCTCGTCTGCGGCAGCAAGGTCTCACTTCTCATTATACCCTGGCTTTAAGAATACTTGGGCCTCATACGCACGGGCGCTTTTAAACGCGCTCGTTCACAAATGCTTTAAAATTGGTCTTGTTTCCTTCGCCCAGTGCTCAATTTGCAATACTATGTTATAAAAAGCGTCGCACTTTAAAAGTACTGCCGTATTGAATACATACAATATAATACATGAAAATGCATTGATAGACTTTTTGCGGTTTTTTAACGCGCGTTAATAAAAGCGCCCGTGCGAATGGGAACTTATTGGTTTAAAATAAATCGTAATATTACAGAATTTCGACTTCAACGAGCTGGAGAAATCAACCGAGTACGACGGCGGGTACACATCGGATTCTCGTATTATAAAGGACTTCTGGTGCATCGTGCACAAGCTGTGCATCACTGAGAAGCGCAAGCTGCTGCAGTTCACCACCGGCTCCGACCGCGTGCCGGTAGGCGGGCTGAGCTACCTCAAGCTGGTGATAGCTCGCAACGGACCCGACTCCGACCGGCTGCCCACCGCGCACACCTGCTTCAACGTGCTGCTGCTGCCCGAGTACCGCTCGCGGGACAAGCTGCGTGACAGACTTATGAAGGCCATCTCCTATTCCAAAGGATTCGGCATGCTCTAAACACACACACTACACATGATCCGATAGTTTAAACAAAATCGGTGTCGCACCTCCATACGTTAATACTAAACTATAGGCAGAGTAAAAATCTAGTGTGCGAAGGTATACTACGAACAACGTTGTCGCTTATTAAGTTACAGACCGGAGGAGCAGATTGTTTTATCCCAAATTGAACGCTATAATTTGCGCTTTTCTTACGCGCGTTAAAAAAACGTTTATACACAGAAATTCATTTGTTCTGTATATCTTAATGCGTTTTCAAATTATGCCAATATCGGACGTTAAAAAAACGCGGGTGCGAATGAGTGGTCATTTGATAGACACTGGGTTTTATTTTATTTTTCACGTCTATTTTAAGCTTGCTCTTGATAAAATGAAATTAAACCTTATTTCTATCGGGTTAAGCTCATTTTGCTATAAAAATCTGCTTTTCTGGTCTATGTAAACGGACCCTAAGACCCATCCGGTAGTGCGCGCGGTGTTCACGCGTCAACGCGTTGATGTCGAGGTTACTGCCCTAGCGATGTAATAAGTAATAACTTTAAAGGTGTAACTTCTACATTAGATAAACTGAAGCGTGTTTGTTAAAAGTGCGAGGACCTTTAATCAATTAAGACCTACCCCATCGATGGCTCTGTAACGTGAATAATAAACGTTTGTTGTATTTATACGAATATTGTTGATTTAATTTACGTTAACGTTAGATGCCATTTTACTTGATTTTGAAGATCCATGTTCCTGTAGTTAATGACTGTTAGTTCAAGGTATTAAAACCTTTGAATTTGTTATTCATATAGATAAAATTTTATCTGTTGACAAACTTTTCATATGAAATTACTAAATAGTCTATGTTAGCTTATATGCATGAATTTTAGGAAGTTGATAAATGAAAATCAGTTTTGTAACATATTACTTTAAAAATTTGCTTATTAGGTAAAATATTTCATCTAAAAATATAAATGTAAGCTTTTTTCAAACTACCCTACAATCATTTACAATGGCAACAGTCACTATCAATTTGTTCACGAGATATTCCTAAATAATTTATAATTAATTATTAATACTAATATTAACCTACAATATATTCTGTAAAACGGAATACAAGACAATTTGTTGATACAAATTATAAAATGGGCGATTTTTATGATAGCATGTTAAATGCATAAACATTAAAAAGTGCCCATTAAAAACTTAAGTAATTACATATTCGTTACTTTTAAGCTCAATTTATAAGATTTCTTTCAATTTAAGTGTAAAGCCTGCTACACACTTTCAGTTGTAACTGATTTGAACAGTCGAACTGTATGTAGGCAAAACTTGAACTGTACAGTTCAATTGACTGTTAAAATGTCTACAAACGTAGCAATACTGTTCAATTATGACTTAGCAGGCTTTACACAAGTTTTCACAATGTATTAGGTATTTCTTGCCATGTACATTGAAAAAAAAATGTTCAAATATAAAATAAACAAAATAAAAATAGTTTATTCTAAAATAAATAAATCTAAAAATTAGATAGATCCAGTGCTAATTTCCCTATAAAAATAACGTTTGCTTATATCGAAATGCATTTGCTTGGTAACGATAATATTACAAATTTAAGATACAAGATAACTTTTATATATGTATTTTTTACTGTCGGTAAATAGTTCAGTCTTGTAGTTTAGGACAATGCTTTGGTAAGTTACCTTTGCAACCAAAATATGGTCATCTCTTTCGTTTTGTTAAAAGAAGACAGTGATATCAGATATATTATGCGACAAGTTTCCTCTTGACGGTGTTGAGGCGGAGGTCGTGCACGGCGAGGGGGAAGGGCTGCCGGCAGGGGGGGGACTCCGCCTGTAGCAGCGGCAGGTTGGCGGACGCACGACGCAAACGACTCTTCGGCCTGTAATAAAAAAAATTCATACAGGCTATATTTTTAAAATAAATTGTCTGAAAATACTTTTAATATAAAGAAAAAAATATATTATAAAGATTACTCTTTATACCAATTAGCTTAAATCCTCAAATTAAATGTTCTAAACATAATTCTAAAGAAATGTATGTTTAAGAATCAATTTTATGTAAGTTGCTTCTACGAGTCATAAGTTAGAGGTAATTGATTGTAATAAAATTTATGTTATAATGTAAAACAACGTTGAAATTGTGTCAATGGAACTGCATTATTGAAATATATGTTTGCGATTTGTAAATATTATTTGCATCTTTATTTCTACCAATATTAGTTTATAAAACTAGAAGAACATTAAGTTTACAATCCGGAAAACTAAGAAATTAAAGGCTTTTTACTTGAGATCCTTAATTATAACAAAAGACAAATTTTTGACCTATAGTCAAACAAGGAAGTTTAGCCCATTTGGAGGCGGTCCTATAGATTGGTTCCTTCAGAAAATATATAAAACCTACATGGATATAGAAAATAGTATAAAATGAGGGCGCTAGTGGGCTAAAATAATTTAGTTACACTTATGTCCACTGGGTTAGATAACTTGTCTGAGTATAATTGCATTTTGAGCGACAAATGACAGCAAAGCGTCCTCAACTGTGACCTTTATGTCTAACAAGCTTT
>LD688932.1:6669717-6688371 GCA_003118335.3 Papilio memnon
TGTTAGAGTTTGTAGCCTAAACGGCTGAACGGAACTGGATGAAATTTGGCATAGATGTAGAACGTAGTCTGGCAGAACACATAGGCTACTTACTTTTGTTTTTTTTAATTGCACACGGACGGAATAGCGGGCGAAAGCTAGTTATTCATATTGTAGACAAGTAACATAATGTACTGGACGTTTTTCATCGAAGTTATTGCAGTACTAAGCTATGAATACATATGGGACACGTATTGTGTGGGTCACGGTCATTCCACAATTAGCATTTCTGTATGTATAAAAATCGATAAACCATATTCTTTGACATCTACAGAGACTAAAGGTGTTTAATTGAAATAGTGTAGTTACTTAGTTATTTAAATATTTAAAAAAGTGGTTCATCGTTACTATTCACACTAGCGTAGCAATGTACAGTCCTAAGTCTAGGTTCAACAAATTGTCGTCTCTCTACCGCTGCATATTCCTGACTGAACCTGCCTTTTTGTTTTCAAATTTTTCTGCATGTCGACGAGCAGGAAATACTGCTGCAGACGCCACTCCCTGTCGCTGGGCAGCACGAGGCACTCCGCCTCGCTGGTGTCGCCCTCCTGCCGGGCAGCATCTTCCTGGCTGAACAGTTCAGCCAGTAATTTCGGGTACGCGTTAAAAATGTTACCATCACTGTACTCACTAAGCGCCAACCATAATGCATTAGGGTCATATTTGCTCGGCATTTATTCAGGCGTAAAATATCCAAATGAATAAAAGAAACCTTCGAAAGTTAAATGATTATTTCTTTGTATTGTGTAGCTATTTGCTCGAGGGCCTGACGTCTACTGAGCGCTCTCTCGTCGTAGTATGGAACATCAACCACCTGTTGCGATATCACGCATCGCTTACTAAAGGTTACAAATCCGAATACGCAAAACTGGTACAAGAATGAAGCTAGAAAAAGTGTTGAAATAATTTATAACACAAACTCTAATATAACGACGTACCAGTTATATGCACCCTCCTTACATCCTTATAGTTTTAGAATAATTAAAACTTCAAAAATTATTTATGGTAACTTACGTCATTTTTATGACCATCAAAATGTCAATCTAACAACTAGGGCTCCGGTCCGATCTGACCAAGTTTTACATTCCAAACTAACAAGGATCCAAACTAACAGAAAGGATGTACAAAACTAATAAAACACCATAAACATGGCCCAATAGTTTAGATTCATACAGAACATAACGATATGGAGGAAGTTCCGCCCATTGCAGAGAGTTTTGAAGAACGTCGTAAGATTTTTAAAGACATTTGGGATAGCAGTGATTCCAACGACCCCGAAGATAATCAGAAGCCAAAAGTTATCAAGTATTATTTTCCACCTATACACAATAAACACAATAACTTAAACTTGTATAACACAAAAATTCTTACGCACATAACCCAGAGGGGTTCATACGTTCTGATTTACTTGAAAGGTTTCGGAACATACATCACATAGTAACTATGTAGTAACGTATCATCAAAAATATGTGCAAAGCCAACTCTTACTCACAACTACTATGATGGTCAGATAATAAATACTCACTAACTTACATTAGAAATTTACTGTATTCTAACCGTTTTAGGACTGCTAGATTGAGCAATGACGTTATTACAATCAGAAAGAAGCGTGTAAAGAAATTGAAAATCATTTGCAAAAGAGTGTTGGAATTATCTGGTCGTAAAAAATGTATTCAAGAAGAGGTAACTAATTAATCTATTACTTAAAACACTTTTGCAATTGTCGAAAGTTTACTGTAAATATTACTGTATTGTCGTGTACAATAACATCATACTAAGTCCTATGACGTCACTACGGGCTAAGCCCACGCCGCCGCCGTGAAAAGGTACAGCTTAGTAAAATAACTGTGCCTGAGACGTATCTTGTTAAATTGACGTATGTGACAAAAGTACTCATTTTAAAACGATTTTTTTTGGGAAACCAAGCCTGAGTTTATGTTTCTTTTTGTACGCACATAGTTATAGTACCTGTTATCATTTTTCAAAAAACGTTAAAAATACATCTTTTTCCTATTGAGATAACTTCAATCGGGACCAGGAAATCAAAGAAATATAAATCTGGACGCGTCAAACGAAAGAGAAAAACAGTTAAGAAAATAAAAAGTACATCATCCTGTAAATCGAGCTCTAAGAACCTAATACTGGCGAATGATGTAACTTGCGAGGGCAAAACTAATTTTGATGAAACATCAAGAAATATTCCAATCGTTATACAAAAGGAGGAGATTAAAGAAAATACCAAAAAGTACATCAAACCCGCTAGAGTAGAAGGTAAAAATAACTAATTACTTATTGGTGGAATATTCTGTGGCTATTATGAAAATTAATTATTGAATATTTTTAGCCAAAAGACCGAAATCACCAGTAAGATTTTATTTAAAACAACCAGTTCAAATCCAAAGAGAATTAGCTACTTTGACTACAATAAACCTATGTATGTAATAAAAGCCGATTCAAGGTAAATAAAAGCAGTTTATATAAATAAAAATATTATTTTATTTTAAAATAAAGTAGTAGTGAAAACTATTTCTACTTGTTGTCCTTTATCTTTTTACGAAAGTGAAGTTAATTAAATTAACAAGAAATCAATTATTCTTAAGAACTGAGACAAAATTTACCAGGCAAATACTATTTTTGAGATACTTCTACTTTATAAAGTAAAAGCCGTAAGAGCCTACTTTTTGAATTGCCTCTGCAGTTGTTGAGATATTTGCCAAATATTTACCATGGTTTGGTTATTTTTTTATGCGGCAATCTTGGAATAAAACGTCAATTTTTTACCGAAAGACCGATGATCACCGAGTGAACTCGGCTTTCGATAAACTGTCTGGGCTTTAACTATAGAAGTAAAATTATTTTGGAGCAACATTTAAAGAAAATGCCGTATAGTAAAAAGATTAACGCTAAGAATATAATTCTAAATCCTCTTTTCTCAGAGGAATATACGATAGATTAGAAAGACTGAGTCAGAAATCGATTTTTATATAAAAATCGATAAAACGACAGTTGATTATTTTGTCTAATCTGTGAATTTGCTGACCTGAAGTTTACCCAGTAGAACAGAAAACACAACCAAAACCAAAATTAAATTGTATAATGTCTTAAAATTAAAATAAATAGAGCGTTATCGCACTCTTTTGGTAAGATAATCGTATAAATGTATTGTTGACGAGATAAGTGACTTTGTTTATTTAGGGTACAGCGATGTAACAGTGATGTGAAATGTGTTTAAAAAACAGTGTATATTTTATTATTCCCACGCTCAACTGCTGAAAATATCATTGTAGATGTTAATGGAATATAACGCATAATGTCTGACTACGATCTTCAGTTTCAAGCGGACTTAGAAAAGGCACAGGCTTTAAGTTTAGAAAGTTTGGCTCTTGAACAATTTCGAAGACAGAAACTACTGTCTACAGGTAACTGACGTAACTTTGTTTACCCTCTTCTTTACTGTGAAGATTCAAGGTCTTTTTACCGATACTGTTGCTTTTCTGTTATATATAATTCATAATTAACAATCTATATATAAAAGAAAGTCGTGTTAGTTACACTATTTATAACTCAATAACGGCTGCACCGATATGGCTGAAAATTGGTGAGGAGGTAGCTTAGGGCCAGGAGACGGACATAGGATACTATTTTGACAGCGATCGATGGATGGATGTTTGTTAGAGTTTGTAGCCTAAAGGGGTAAACGGATTTTGGTATAGACGTGGTGGATAGTCTGGAAGAACACATAGGCTACTCACTTTTGTTATTTAAATTCCACCTGGACGGAGTCGCGGGCGAAAGCTAGTAACATATAAATACTTTAAAGTTTAATGTATCAGATTATATTGGGAATATATAGCAAACATTTAACATGCTAAATTGGTTTCATACTTGATAAAATAGCTATCAGTCGGAAAGGAAGTAGAGTTCATTTACCGTTTAGTTTAGAGAGATGAGAGGGTTAACTTGTTATTTTATTTGTTAAATTCAAATGTAATAATAATTAACTCAGGACTATGTTAACTAACTAAAACTAAAATGCATAGTATATTTAATTTTTGGGCTTAACAATTATATGGACATACGATTTTTATCAAACTATGTTATTGTATAAAAACATTCATCAATTGTTTTCTGAAATAACAAAGCATTTTCCTACTTATAAATTTTATCATACTTTGACAGATCTAATTGGTTAAATTTGGTTGATCATAGAATTTATATGTAAGAGGTTTTTTTTCATAGTTGAATTTCTCAAGAGATCATCAATTACCAATTTATACCAAACATAATGTTTGGTTTTAGTACCACAGATAAAATAATTACAATAAATAAAGCTGATTTGTCAATCACTTATCACATTTATCAATATATTTTAATAGATAATGTCCGTGACAACTTATCGAGTAGTGCGCGTCGACGCGAAGACAGCGAAGGAACTCCGCCAGCCCTACCACCCCCACCAAGAAAGCCTCCACGGGGAAGAATATCCACATCAGAGACATCCAGGTATATAAATAATCAAAATAATAACATTTCCTAACTAATTTTTCACTATCTTACATTATCTATTGTTCATCTGATATGGGTTGTGAAAATACGGCGTATCGTTATTTGTCACGATAAAAATAACTTTATAAGTTAATTTATTACACTTTAAAGGATACTCACAGTATCATTTATTTTAACATCAAGCAAATTATTTTAAACTTATATGAAGATAACAAACAATTATTTAAATCTCTGTTTTTAATTTGGACAATATTTGCAATCATTGAAACAATGTAGGCAACTCTTATACTTAACATTGACCAAATTAAAGTTTTAGAATAGTAGTGTTCTAAAAAATTGTCAACAATGATAAGCACACTTAAATTTCTTATCAATCTATCTACCTAATCCGAAAATATTCAATTATTAATTATTTCTCTGACTATTCATTACTATAGATTAACATCAAGTCCAATTGTTTTTTTTAGTGACCGATCAACAGGCACCAGTCCTACTAGAACCGAAAGCAGTGATCTGATATCCTTCACAAGTCCTACCACTAAGACTGCTCCAAAGGACTCCCATGCTTCCTTTAAAGAGTACATCGATCAGATTAACAAGTATGTATAATAGATTTCTTCACCTTGAGAGTATAGTTGCAAACATTAAGTATTAATTTTTTACAGATTGGGGCAACAGACTGAAGAAATAAATCTTAATGCACCAGAAACCCCACCGACAATGAACAATCATCCTTACAATCAGATACCAGGCTTCCCATATGCCACACAATATGGGTACAACTATCCACCACCATACAATCCTGTGCCCCCATATCCAGCCGCCGCACCGTACGGAATGCCCGCGCCAATGCCCCTAGCACCAAACATACCCAACTATTCATATTACACTCCGATTCCTGCACCACAAGACCCTCTAACTCCTTATGTACCAAACCCACCATTGTATACGCAAACAATACCATACAGCCAAACTAGAATGGCCTCTCCGACCCCATATGTTGGATACCCACCTCAACCAACTTATAACTATAACACGACAAATATGATATCCAGACCTACGAGACCAGTTACTTTGTACCCACAACTTAGTCAAATGCACTTATACCCACCAATGCCCCCCAACTCTGCAAATATGGTGCAAAATGTTACCCAATCTAACACCCAACCTGCTGTGAAGATAGAACCTTCTAGAGACAGTGTGGAGAGCAATAGCTCAAGGAAATCATCTGAAGTTAGTGTTGGGGTAAGTTGCATAAATCTTAAAAGAGCGATTTTACTTACAGATGCCTATATCTTTGCCAATACCTGTCGTGCAAGTGTGCCAGTTACTGGCATGTGTATTTCTAATCTTATTTGGGTTAGTAACAGAGATGAATGTCAATATTATAGTCGAAGAGATTTCAAAAATATGTAGAGTAGGCATAGTTGGCACCGTACAAAAAAGTTACCAGTGAAAAATATTGTTCCCTATGTCTTGTCTACATATTTCTTAAATGTCTGATTATAGTACTATTTGCTTTGTAGTCGAACGAGTCAAACGATGTAGTGGGCAGTTTACCCAAGTCTGCGAACCTGATCGACTTCGGTGGGCGGCAGGCAGGTAGCGTAAGAGTCAGTGTGCTAGAGGCCTTCGACCCACTACTAACTGATCACACACATTGCGGTGAGTGGCTTCTATGTGTCTCACAAACGCTTACACTAACTGTGATGATAATGTACTGTCAGAAAAAAAATCTCTATGAATAGTCAAATATGAACATCGATCAACAGAATTGACTAGACTAGACTTTACAAATAATGTGACTTATTATCGGTTTTCACTGTATTTGAAAATGTTTCTAGTGTATTATGAAAATTTACCATCACAGTTTGGTTTTATCTGGATTTCTTTAAAAGGTACTGTTAAGAATAAAAGTGAATACAAGCATGGAATTAATTTAGCACTGGGTTTATAATTGACATTGTGTGAATCATTTTGATGTGTGTGCATTCATTCTTTGTGTTCTCTTATTTCGGGTTTATGTTTTAGATGTGTTAATAATTTTCATACAAGATATTTGTTGGGCATCGATTTGGTTGAAAATAGTCTAAGATCAATCAGAAGATTGTGGCAAATTTGCAGGTAGATAAGGGCGACAAAATTAGATTCTCTGTTTAGAGTATGGGCTGTATGGGAAAAAATCTTAATCTCTTCTAAAAACAGACATGAGGAGAGATTAATGGGTTTTCATGGGTCCATGTCATGTGTTTTAATGTTACAGTAAGGGTCAAGGTAATGTAGTGTGAAATAAAGCAAGCATAGACATTTATTTAATAACAACACATTATACCAAATCACCAAACCAACCTCTGATACAGTTACTTTATGAAATCATGGCATGTTTTGTTAAACAGGCACGTCTTGTAACTTTTTGAACAAAAATAATAAATATTATGCCGTTAGCAAAAATTCATTTATTAATTAATTGCTGTTTTTCTTGTAACAAATAAAAAAAAACTATCAATCAAGATTTTAAATTCATAAAATCTTGACCTTAAACTAGCGTTGGCATAATAGAGTTTTTATCGACGAAATTGAGTTCAAAGCAATTTGAACTTTAGTGTGTCGAGCACTAGATGCATTTATCAATAGAATACGCGGCTGCCAGCGAGTGTAGTAGCGTGTATGAGGAGTATGACCCGCTGGACTTCCTGTATGGGGAGACGGAGATGCGCGACACGCCCGTGTACGCGACTGTCAACAAGCGGGACACGCTGCCCTCGCCCCCGCCCAAGTCCCTGCCCGCTGTGCCCGCGCTCGCCAAACGGAACACTACTGTGAGTTATAGCAAGTGCAACTCCGAGTCGTAATTGGTAACTAAGGGAGACCCTTACGAATATTAAACGAATATTATATACTTCGCTTCGTAAGCGCTGTTTACTGACACGTCAAAATTTTAATGGAATTTGTGGTTCAACGTTACTTTATCATTTAAAACAATGAAATATTTAAATTTACTGTCGAATATTAAAGGAATATTCGACAGTAAATTTAAACAATGTTTAAGTTACCATTAAAGTTAGTTACAATGGACCCCTTAGTATTCAATTAACGATTATTATATTTAATGCATGTTTTATACGTTTATTTATTTTAATATATCAATTTTGTTCCAGAATAAACTTTACGATTGCATCGTGAAGATTAGGAATAAAAATTACGACAGTGAACATAAAGCGTTTTTAAAATTAGTATTGGATGTTAGAAGTGAGTATTCTATTATACTTATTGAAATAATAATTTAATTTAATACAAAACATGATATAAGAAAAATGTTATTAAAAAACATTTTTTTCTAATATTACAGAAAAGTTCGTATACTCCGACGAGCGTACTAACCCTGGGCACGTGATAGCGGCGCGCTCCGGCGGCCGCTACCCGCCCAACACCAGCATTAAGATCTTAGTGCATCATGCACACTCCGATGAACCTATCATATTTACTTCTGACGGTAATCTATCATATATCTACTATACTAATATAATCATAAACATACACTACATAGTTATGTAGGATGTCAGCAATCACAGCATATTTTTGAATTATATTATTTTCAATAAAAACTCGTACACTTACGATACGCTTAAGGCTATATATTTTGACGCCATTAAGCTTAGGGAATAAATCATTTGTAAAAAACTGTTATGCGGGAAAGGGACAGAAACTACGAGCTGACAACATCAAAGAAGCAAGGTTGCCATGGTAACGGTAGTTGTTATCCAATATCAAAGGCCTTCGTTGTCATTTGTGCATTTGAATGTTGACCTTTGCAATTGAACATTTCACAAATGTAAACAATAAAATAAAGTTTTTATAATTTCATGCTGATGAAATCGCACGGAAACAGCTAGTTACTAAATATGTCTTTTGTTTTAGGGAAATTTTTCAATTCGCTTTTGATAACTAGTTGAATCTCCCCGTTTAATTGATTTTATGTTCTTTAAAATATTGTGTATTTTTTCCAGTTGAGTCGACCGTAGAACACGTGATACTGACTGTAGTGTGCTCCCTTGATGATGAAATTAGAGCAGACATGTCTGGATATATGTTGCGAGTAAGTTACGATAGTTTTATATCTTTTGCCTCACTACACTAGATCAGGAGCTTCACTGTTTACCAATATGCGGTCAACAATAGTGTGTACCTGTAAAACATTAGGAACGCAAGATATCACCTAACGAAAATACGTACCTATAGAACAAATGTCAAATTCAACTAACTCATGTTTTAGGCACTTGTCAATTTAAAAAAAAAATGGTAAGTAGTATATTTGTTATTCCAATCTATGTTTCTCTGTATATGTGCCAAATTTAATCGATATCTGTCAAGTTGTGGAGGTACAAAGTAACATCCATCCATCCATCCAAAATTTTGCATGTATAATATTAGTATGATTTTAGGTGTGGGGTGCTAAAGAGTACCTAACAGCGGGCAGTTCCCTCAGCGAGTACGACTACATCCGCGAGTGCGTGCGGCTGGAGAAGGACGTGCGGCTGTTCCTGCACGAGGGCGGGGACAGCGCGCTGGCGCGGGCGGAGCGCGACGACGCGCGCCACGCGCACCTCGCGCTCGACGACCTCATACCCGACCAGACCACGCTCAGCTTTGACAACCTCTCTATACTGCTCGGTGAGTACATCACTATTCACTGAGGGGCTCGGGGCTCGGAAGAGGGAAAAGACCATAGTCAATGCTTATACGTCACCACTGAGGGATTTGGAGCCTACCTTAAGGTGTGACTAGGCCATAATCAAAGCTGGCATACTGTCTGTTGACTTCACATCTTTGAATTACTAATATGTGCAGCAGCAACACGATTTTTTCCTTCACTTCCTTCAGGTAAAATTTGTAACAATAAACAAGGAGACTCAACTTTTAAGTGTGTCTACGAAAAAAGGTCGGTCAATGGTTCACACTTAATTGCTTTTTTATTATTCAATCATTTGTGCAACTTACTCCTACATATTTTTTTTTGCAATAAAAGGTGTACTTTATCTCACAATGAACAAGACAATATGTAAGTTGAACCCCTTGGATTGTCGCGACTGTTACTGTCAAGCAATGGAATATGCAACTTTGGTCAAATAGCATAATAAGCATGATATATTTCAGAGACACTGGAAGGCGAGCTGTCCCGTGCGGTGGGCGTGGTGGGCGCGGAGGGCAGCTGTTCCCCGAAGGCGGTGTTCCAGGCGGTGAAGGCGATCTGCGCGCTGGCCGGCGGCGTCGAAACTCTGCACGTTACGTACACGCTAAACGCCTTCGCACAATCCTGCACTGCACAGGTAAATACTGTATAAACAGGCTAAATACTCATAATCAGCTTGTAGATTTTTCCTTTCCCACATGACATTCATTCACCTAAATTAAATAGCTTGAAATTATATAGCCTGTGATCTATGATTGCTGATATCCCATATAAAAAAGTGTGTATTTACGTTTTATATTAGTATAGATAGATAAGTGTGATGTATTCCAGGGCAACGGCAACGCAGTGACGCCAGAGATCCAATCAGAGAACGGTCCATACTGCCAGGTGTCAGTGCGCGCGGCGACGGCGCGCGAGGCGGTCGCGCAGCAGTGCGCGCGCGTGCGTGACGCCGTGCGCTCGCTGCTCGCGCTCTACACGCGCACGCGCCTGCTGGACTTCCAGCTCGCTGACCCGCCCAACATGCCATCACAGCCGAACAGTCAGTTATAATTAAATATTATTTTAACATACATATATATTCTAGCCTTTATAAGGACGAAGGATGACGGAAATAGAAACAATCTTAATTTGCCTTTTTTAATCAACTATGCTACTTAAACTTATGGACCGCCGCTGTGCTTAGCGCCATCTAGTGACTATATATGGGTGTTTCAATTTTTGAGAGGTGAAGGTCATCTGCGCGCAGCGCAGTGCTCTCCATTCGCAACTCTACAGCTAACATTGTTTTCTGCGCAACAAGTACTATGTTCCGATCCGCCGAAATATTTGTAATATCAATACGCTTAATTTTTTATCGTTTGCTGTGTATAGAAGCGGCGCCGGCGCACAGCATACCGGAGACGCTGCTGTTCTGCGTGGAGGCGGTGCACCGACTGCCGCTGTGCTGGGCGCACGACGAGTACCAGTTCCACGCGCAGGTGTACTACGGCACGCGCCCGCTCAAGACAGTGCACGCCACGCACTCCTCAAAGATAGAGTGCGGTGGATTCTATCCCAGGATTATCTTCGATACCTGGTAACGTTTTTATTAGCTGTAATTTTTTACTAATTCACTATCCATATTTATTCCTTTTAGTCTATGAATGATCCTTTTGGGTTTGATCTTGCTAAAAGAAATTGATCAAAATAGTCCGTTTAGTAAATATTTCATTTTTGAACAAATATATGAATTTTTGGTTTTATGTTTCGTTGTCTGACCAACTGATCCTTTTCGACTATAGCCTAATCACTTCTACCCTAAGGCTCTAAGCCCCACTGAGGACTGGGGGTATACAGTGAGCTGATGATGTTGATCTGACCAATGATTGTTGGTATATTAATTTCCAGGTTGAATCTGGAAGATATCCCAGTGAGCACGTTACCCCGCGAGTGCCGGCTGGTGCTGACGCTGTTCGGGCGCACGCAGCGCGCGGACGACAGCCAGCCGGCGGGCGGCGAGGGCGCGCCGGAGGTGGAGGGCGCGGCAGAGGGCGGGGTGCAGTACGACCAGATCGAGCTCGGCTGGGCCGCCATACAGATGTTTGACTACGACGGGTAATATTAATCGTATTATAAATGTAAAAGTTTGCGTGAATGGATGTTTGTTACTATTTATCTCCAAAATACCATAACGGATCTTGATTAAATTTGGTATAATGTAGGACATCGTTTCGAAGGACACTTAGACTAATTAAGTTTTTTTAAATACCGCGCAGACGCAATCGCGGGCATAAGCTAGTCTTAAATATTCCGTATGTAAACTCGAACTTCGTGGTGACGTCATAGTTCTCAAATCAAATCTATCAATCTTACTCATTTTTAAAAATCGATATGTTTGTTGGATGGATGGATGTAGGGATGTTTGTTAGTAGGAATATCCAAAATGGCTAAATAAATAAGCTGAAATTTGGCACAGAGATAGAATGGTCTGAATTAGCACACAATAACTTAGTTTATTTTTTAAATTCCAGGCAGATTACGTCGCGGGTTAAATCTAGTTTTATATGTTAATAATATGGTTATCTGTTCAGTATGTTGGCGTCGGGCAACTACGTGCTGCCGCTGTGGCCGGCGCAGTGCGACCGCCGCATCGGGCCCGCGCCGCACGCGTTGCACGCACCGCCCGCGCCGCATCCGCTGGTCAACATTGGTTAGTCATACATACATACATAAATACGTGCACATAAAACTCGTATGAAACGCAATATACAATATCTATATATTCTCTCATCTATCACACACATACATACACACAAATGCAACAAACACACTAAAAAAATGTATTAAAAGGTATCACTATTAGATATAAACAAAATGTAATGTATGTTATGGAAAAACGGGACATTCTGACACAAGTAATTATTTTATTTACAAGGATGTCCCAACAACGGATACTTACTTGTAAAATGTGTGATTTTAAGTAAAAAAAATATATATTTGCCGGAGGAAGTCATTGGAGGAGTTGCTTGTTGATTGTTGTCGTTGATGTATTATAACGCTTAACGTTCTCTTTATTATGTAAAAACCTTTTGTAAATCTTAACTTAATTTAATTACGAATTTTTACATTTGTTATAATGCCTAAATATATGCCATATTTTTGATAATAAATTTGTGATTATAGTCAAAATAGGAAGTTAGGTAGCCATTGTCTAATGACTTACTGTTTTACAAATAGTGTTTAGTGTTTTACAAATTTAATGTTTATTGAAATTGTAAAAACTTACAATAACTTCTAATTTGATTTTACTTTATTAGCTATGTTTTTCTTCGACTAAATAACATTATGAACTCAATTTAAGTAAAGCCCAATCAGAGCAGAGCGCGTAGTCTGAGTGGGGTCGAGGCGCCGTCTTTATAAGGCCATTCATTCATTGGAGACGGATCGAGTTGGATCGTTTGTTCGTTCGAAGTGTCCTTGAAAGTTTCACTGTAACTATAATTTAAAACGTGTTCAGACCAAATTAAAATATTGTAAAATCGAGTTTTGTGTTCGCACTTTACCCATGACGCCCACCAAGTCCATGAACACGATTGATGATGATGTTGAAAACACTTCTCCGACATATTATATACTAGCTGTTGCTCTCGACTTCGCCCGCGTGGAATTAAAAAATATAGCCTATGTTGCTTACAAATAAATTACCTTTCTAACGCTGAAAGACTTTTAAAATCGGCCCAGTGGTTTTTGAGTTATTTCAATACATATAAAAATACAAATCTTTCCTTTTTATAATATTAGTATAGATTATTTATCTTCACATTCAGTCCTTATCGCTATGTTATGACTTATTTAAATACTAATCTTGGTTTTCTTTGTAATTCTTGTCCTTACCTTTGGAACATTCTAGAGATCCCAATCTACACTCGTACTGGTGTGAAGTGGACGAACGGTGACGAGGAGAAGCAGAAAAACAGCACGCAGGAGGAGCTGCCTGCGTTCGAGTCGCTGGACGGACACACGCAGTCGCAGCTGCTGCACCTCATAGAGCAGGGCGCTTACCAGAGGATGCCCACTGAGGGGAGAGAGGTAACGCAGCTCACCAGATGACGCTAAAGTACCGAGGTGAATCCTATCCATGTCTTGTTCATATCCTGTACATCATCATCTCTCCGTCCTCATCTTAAGATCGGCGTACCAGGATTTCGTCTTCCAGGTTAATTAATCTTCCGTCGTCTCAGTCGTCACTGCCTTCTTGATCCCCATAATGCATCTATCTCTTTCCAGGCCTACCTCTACCAGTTACCCCTCCACACTTATAACTAAAGTTCTCTGTAAAGTTGTACATTGATTTTAATGGTCATAGAACTATTCTAAGTACAGCCTGTACTACAGAATAGCATCATTTTCTGTACTTCCATATGTTTGTGGAACTCTGTTGAGCCTCTTTCTCTTTTAATCGATTGCTTAATAGAACAGCATGGGAAGAAAGGAAGATTATAAACCAAACTTATTTTATTAAGTGATCTTGAACTTAACATGTATTTAAACTGTTTGTGCAGGTGATGTGGGAGAAGCGCCAGTACCTGGTGGAGCTGGCGGGCGCGCTGCCGCTGGTGCTGCTGGCCGCCACCAGCTGGTGCGGCGAGCACCGCGCGCACCTCGTGCGTCTGCTGCAGCGCTGGGAGAAGCCCTCGCCCCTCAACGCCATGCATCTCCTGCTGCCCTGGTAACTGCATTAATGTATATTTAGTACAGACATTTAAAAAATATGTAGTGAACAAAATGTTTTCACCGGTACTTTCTCTGAAAGGTACTATATCAGTTGTCAAGTCTAGTGTCACCTTGTGTCTTAAGATAGATTTTACGAAATTATATTATAATAAGCTCCACAAATAAACTTTAGTAAAGTATAAGCCTCAAAATATTATTTAATGATTTGGAGGTTATCAATAGATAGTGTTAGTGAGATAATATGTACGAAGTGAAGTGTCAACTATGTCTAAATATTTTTTGAATCTCTGATTTTGACAGAAATGTGTGGAAAATATGGCTTACACCGAGTTTTTATCATTCGTTTAACAACTTTCTCGACATCTTAAATTAATGTTTATTAACCGTTTTCCAGTTTCCCCGACATGGCGGTGCGGGAGTTCGCTGCGGAGCTGATCAAGGGCATGTCAGACGACGACCTGATCCGCGTACTGCCGCAGCTGACGCAGGCGCTGCGCTACGAGACGTACGAGGCTAGCCCGCTCGCTGGTACGTCAAATATACTAAAACAGTATAAAATGCTGTCAATATAACCTATAGTAATAAAATAAAGCTCGTGTGACAATGTGGATGTTAATCTGATTTATATGACAACGGCTAAGTGTGAATTCATATTATTTCAGAGCTGCTGTTATCCCGCGCACTTTCAGCGCCGGCAGTCGCACATAAACTGTTCTGGTTGCTGGTGCACTCTTTACCAAATGTGCCGCAGGTAAAAAAATCTAGATTTGTGACCTGTTAATCCCGCTACATATCCTTAGTTCTAATAATATCAGTCAACTGACAGATAAAATTGTCAGAACGTAGCTTCTGAACCACACTTTAGTACGCTGTATTAAATATTGTATAAATGGTTCTAAAGGCAAATGTTTTTGAACATTCCCAGGCACCGAACCAAGAGTTCCTAGGCATCTCATTGGAGGAGAACGCGAGCGAGTGCTGTGAGGCGGACGCGACGCTGACGGCGACGTGGCGCTACCGGCTGCTGCTGCGCGCGCTGCTCGCGCTCGCGGGGGACAACCTCACGCGCACGCTGCTGCGACAACAGCTGCTCGTCAAGGTGCTTTAACACTGCTCCACCACTTACAATACAATCATGCCACACATACACAGAGAGAGTGAGAAAGAGAAAGGGAGATAGAGAGAGAGAGAGAAAGAGAAAGGGAGATAGAGAGAGAGAGAGAGAGAGAGACGGTGTTTCATGTGTAACTAAACCTAAAATTGTTAGCATGAAGTAGGTGGCGCCAGCTGCAACTGTTCTTTCTGTTGCCATTTAACAGAAGCTATTTTCGAAATTGATAGAAGTTAAATCTTACAATTTGTCACAAGTTTTTGTTATTGAGCACAGTTATAGTCGATCATGCGACATCTATAGTGAGTATAGGGCAGTTTTTCTCATTGATGTGTGGGTGTGGAAATTTTACATCTTACTAACACTTCATATGCGCAAGTTTAGATGGATGGATGTTTGTTAGAGTTTGCCGGATAAACTGCTAAACGGATACTTATTTTAATACTTACTTAAGTAATAATATGTAAATGTGTATTTTAGACGGTGTCGGAGGTGGCGCTGTCGGTGAAGTGCGCGAAGGAGGGCGTGCGGCAGCGCGCGCTGGCGGCGGGCGGCGAGCGGCTGGCCGCGCTGCTGCGACAGGAGCCCGTGGCGCTGCCGCTCGCGCTGCACAGATACGTGTACGACGTTGACGTCAAGTACGTACGCGCACGCACGCACACACGCACGCAACGCACACATACGTACACTTATAATCCATCAAGGAGACCTGCTCTAGACCATGTAACATTTGATGATTGATATCGTTGATCGGAAAGTAAAAATGTGTGGAACTGACAGTAACTTTCGACATCTCGCGTGCTTGTCATTATTTCTACACATTTTATTGATTCTACTAGTGATATCGCTAACCGGAAGTTAATTTGTCTAGTCTAGAAGTGTTGGACCGGTGAGAAGCGCTACTTTTGCAGTTAGTTCAGGCACTAAATATGTATCAGAGATATCTGAAAATATGATTCAAACTAAATTATTGTAATTTACCAATTCTTATGAATAAAGCAACAAGGTTTCCTTGTACTGAAACTGTCATGTCATATTCTATGTCTAAATAGGTTTTAATTATTTTCTGGGAAAATTAACTGCGATGTTCTAACTTTTCACTAGCATAAAGATCCTTGTTTGTATAGATCCTTTTTGATTGTGTTAATTATAAACAATTTTTCTTAATCACAGGTCCTGTTCCTATTTCTCATCGAACACATTACCTCTCAAGATTAACTTCATCGGTGTTGATAACGCAGTCGTGCCCGCGATGTTTAAGGTATGAAGTCTATTTTAAATAACGACAAACTAATTTATTAAATACCGTATTAAGATGTTGAATATATTGTGTTTAGGTTGGTGATGATCTGAGACAAGACTCGTTGGTGCTGCAAGTGATAAAGGTGATGGACACGCTGTGGCTGAAGGCGGGCCTCGACCTCAGGATAGTCACCTTCCAAGCTTTACCCACTAGTAACCAAAGAGGTATTTTACCAAATAGGTTTTTCACTTATAGTCATGCATGTAAATCTTGTACTTTAATTAATTTTAACATTGCATTTCCCATCCACTGTGAAGACAATACATAAATTATAATTGACTTTAATACAGGTCTGCTAGTTAAGGAAACAGGGCAATACTGACAGATAAAAATGTCACTGTAGGGTACAGAAAAAAAAAATACTTAAAAAAATTTATTGTAATATAATTTTATTTGCATGATGTTAGGTATGATAGAGATAGTGACGGAGGCGGAGACGCTGCGCGCCATCCAGACGGAGTGGGGGCTGACAGGATCTTTCAAGGATAAACCCATCGCGGAGTGGCTCGCCAAGCACAACCCCTCCGAGCTGGAGTACCAGCGCGCCAGGGATAACTTTACTGGTAAAATATAAACATTTATGCATCATTTTAACGTTTATTCTCTTCATCCCATCCCACTCTCTATTTCTCTTCCACTCTCTCTTTTGCTCTCTACCTCTTTCTGTCCCTTTCTTGTTAAATGCGAAAATTAACTTGATGTTTATTATATTTATTATATTATGTTAAAAACAGCGTCGTGTGCGGGCTACAGCGTGGCGACGTACCTGCTCGGCATCTGCGACCGGCACAACGACAATATCATGTTGAAGACATCCGGACATCTCTTCCATATTGACTTCGGCAAGTTCCTAGGAGATGCACAGATGTTTGGCAATTTTAAAAGGTTTGTTTGACCTTTTGTAATTCGTTGCTACTATCGCGGTTACTATAATTGAATGCAAGGTAATTTAGGAAATTTCTCGTAGGCATCGTATAAGATGGGTTGAATGTTAAATGACAGCCACGTACTATACTACACTACGGCGCTGTATAAAAGATTCTAATGTCGTTAAATATCTCAAATAATTTGAAATCTGTGTAGGGATCGCGCGCCATTTGTGTTGACACACGACATGGCGTACGTGATAAACGGCGGCGAGCGGCCCACGCAGCGCTTCCAGCACTTCGTGGAGCTGTGCTGCATGGCCTTCAACGTGGTGCGCGCGCACCGCTCGCATATACTGGACCTCTTTGCCTTGGTACGTCCTATCAGCCACACAACACCTTAATAGCTTTCCTTATTATGTGGAGTTCTTATGTATGTATTATTTTGTGTATTTTACGGGTCTAGCTTTCGCTTTAGAATAAAAAAAGGAAATAGCTCGTATGTTCTTCCAGACTATGCTTTACAGATATGCCGAATTTCATCGAGATCTATTCAGCAGTTTATACTACAAACTCTAACAAACATCCATCCATTTAAACTTTCGCATATATAACACAGTACGATGTATTATTAAGATGGCGATGTCTGGCGTGCCGGGCGTGTCGAGTGCGGCGGTGGGGTACGTGCGCGCGGCGCTGCTGCCCGCCGCCACCAACGCGGAGGCTGCCGCGGCCTTCGCACGGCTCATACACTCCTCGCTCAAGAGCAGGTAAACACCATACACTGTACTCCCCCCCCCTCCCCCCGACCACAACATGACTGAGAGTGAGTGCGACGGAGTGACTGAGATAGAGATTGAGGATGAGAGGGAGTGAAAAAGAACAAAGAAAGTGTGTAAGATAGAGAGTGAAAGAAATTACGAAAAACAGTCAAAAAGAGAGAAGGGCACGAGTGTGAGAGAGAGAGAGAACGAGGGAGGGAGAAGTATGAATAATTATTGTAGTTAACCATTATTAAATATATTTTTTTTATTCATAGATTTACACCGATCAACTTCTTTTTGCACAATCTGGCGCAGCTGAGGGCGAGTGGAGACCAGAGCAGCAGCACTTCGGAATTACTCTCGTTCATGCCGCGAACATATACGTAAGTTTATTAACTTCGTTACTAGTTTTCTATTATACTCGTATACTAATATTATAAAGAAAAAAGATTTGTATTTTTGTATGAATTGAAATAACTCAAAAACTACTCGGTCTATTTCAAAAATTATTTTTCTATTAGAAAACTACATTATTACTGAGTTAGGCTATATTTGTAACTGGAAAAACGTAGTTTGTTTTTTATTTCACATAAATCGTAGCATGTCCGGCGAGGGGCGGCTGGTGCGCGTAGAGTGCCTGAGCTACGAGAAGCGCTACG
>LD688932.1:6688702-6712784 GCA_003118335.3 Papilio memnon
AAAAAATATCTACGAGAGGTCATAGCTTAAATTTAACATAAATTTTACGTTTTGTGTTCAATAAAAACTTATCTGTCTATTGTTATACTATTATACTGTTGCTGTTGTTATTTTTGTATGTATGTCGTGTAAACCTATAATTAGGACAAATCTGCATGTTACCTTTTGTATTGTGTAAAAATGTGTATGTATCATAATGTTTGTCCTGTTGGTTTATCTAAATAAATAAATTACGATACTACTTGGGGAAGGATGCAGCGGAACGACCTACAAGTGATATTAAAAAAGACTGAAATTATAAAATGCAATTAAATAATTTTTATTCACAAAAATAATTTACATGATATACTTACAAAATTAATAAAAAGTATAAAAACAAACTTATACTTATTAAAATAAAATTGTCTTACACATTGATATATCTTTAAGCAATGATCTTAAAGTATCAAGTCCTAATATTTTTAAATCTTACAGTAGAAACTAAACTTGCCAACAGTAAAAATAGAATTTAAAATTTGAATTAATAATCTTCCTAATATTATAAATGATAAAGTTTACATAGATGGATGTTTGTTATTTTTTGTAGCCTAAACTGCTGAACGGATTTCGATGAAATTTGAAATATAGAGGATAAACTGGAAGAACGCATAGGCTACTCACTTTTGTTTTTTTTAATTCCACGCGGAAGCAGTCGCGGGCGAAAGCTAGTTATCCATAAAGTATAATTTCCATTCTTGAAGTACGTACAATAGTTAACACAGCGATAAGATAAGACTAGGTAATTTTGCTGCATAAATTTAACACTAAACGTATTGCTACTCGTGTAGAATAATAATATACCAGAATCCGATGACGTCACCGATAGTTTTCTAAATAACAAACATATTGCGGCTAAGCTTGCAGCAAGAGAGCGAGTGCACGCGTCTCATGTTATTGTGGACGCATTACTTAAGGTTTCAACTATACTTCGCTATTATTTTTAACTTCCACAGAGGTCAGTGTAATTGCATTATAGTTTAAATCGAGAACTCTGCTCTGTGGCTTTGTAGTAGATTTGGTCTGTGGTCTGTTTAATTGTTCCCTGTGTTGCGACACCAGGTCCCAACTGCTTGTCTCCACTGGTTTACTAAAGCTGGTATTGCCAGTGTTATCGTTTTCATTGGGTACTAGTTCAGCGGAGTACGGCGGGGGGCCGCTGCTCCTGCTAATAGAACTTTCTAGAGTGTTGCTAGAGTATTCTAGATGTTGCTGTACCGGTGGTTTGGGTGCGCGACCTTTCTTCTTCTCTTTTCTAGGTTTGTCTTGATGTGGCTCTTCATTTGTTTGTCTCGTCAGCTTTTTTAGGTTCTCTTGTTTACGAGGCGGTTTCTCTCTCTTTCGATGTTCTGGTTTCTGCGATTCTATTTTCCGTTGTTCGTTATTGCTTTTTCTTTCGCGACCCGAAGATGGTATGTCGCTTGTACTTTTTCTAGTGTTTTGATGTACGTCTTCAACAGTTAATAAATTGCTAGTGCTTTTAGCATGTTGGACACGTTGCCTCGGTTGATTTGAGTTAATTGTAGGTGTTAACTTCCTTGGGGAATTGTTAGGAATGTTGTTGACAACTGAAAAAGATTAAACATTGAGTCATTAAATATTGACATCCGGATGTTTCTTATCAAGAAATAAATATTTTGCTATAACGATTAAAACGTCAAGTTCACCAAGGATTTGAATTAGATTATCACAAGGCTAAATTTAGATTTCGTCGCTCAAAACAAAATTTTCAAGTCAAAACTTAAAAAAGGTTATTTTGAAATTAGAAACATGCTATAAGCTTTAAACACTCCAGTTTCAGTGATGTAAAGGTTATTCAAAACAAAGTAGAACAAAGTAGAATGTAGTGCATTTAACTATTACCATAATATTCCTCCTTGTTCCTCCTATAAGCGCCGAGTATGGGTATATCAGACGACTTTTCATGCTTTTCCCCGCCGTGCTTCTTCCCCGACAACAAATTAAACGAAGCCTTAAATCCTCTGAGTTTCAACATCAAAACTGAACACATTATTCCACTTAGAATTAAAATCATCGACACCGCTACACAATATTCAACTTTATCTTAACACAACAAAGCACAATTTGTTTCGGAACTGTTTTTAACTGTAGCGTATGTTTTCCTAAACCGTTTATTGCACTGTTTTTCTTCAGTATTTTTGTTTAGTGATCTAACGACCGCTGATGTTAACGGAATGGGTACTCGCGATTTATTCGATAAGATTGCGCCGAGTGTCAGGCGCAGTTTGAATAATGTAATCTTATCAGTAACAAATTGTTTCTGTTATATTTAACTTATCGTGTCGGACGTACAGAGGCATGTTCATTGGAAATAATCGATCTCGAAACCCGATTAGTAGATACGATGGAATTTGGTTGATTCAGATCGATAGAATAAAATGGTAGCGCCTAGATTGATGAATTGTTTTTATGATAATATTTTGTCTAATCAAAGAAAGTAAATATAGGCAAAACATTTAAAAAATAGCAGTTTAACAAAAACGTATGGTTTTCAATTGATCCATAAACCCTTAGCCTGCCGTCGGGTCTGCACGTGGGGCGGTCGAACACGCGGCAGGTGGCGGAGCGGCGGCTGAGCGACGTGCAGGCCTTCCTCACCTCCCTGTTCAACTTGGCGGACGAGATCGCGCACTCAGACCTCGTGTACACATTCTTCCACCCCCTGCTGCGGGACCAGCAGGACGTTGAACCACAGAGGATGAAGCATCGAGGTACGAGACAAAGCAACATTTCATTCAACAATCGTCAAACATATGTATCTTAGTCTTATTAAGATTTTGTCGACTAAATAGAAAAAGTGACATTTTTCATAATTTTCGGAAAATGAGATTATTATTAAAAAGAGTTAGAGTTATTGTTAACAATATTTTTATATGGATGATGAAAATGATAATATTTCTTAGAAAGTTAAAACTTTAAAGGAAAATATAATTTAAATAAATTTAAAAACTTTAAATACATGTCTTGTAAAAATATACATTTTGAGTACTGCCATTTTTGTATTTAATCGACAATTCATCACGTTAACTTTACATATTGTATGTGCAGGCGAGTCGAGCGAGGCGGAGAGCAGCGGCTCGGGGTCGCTGAAGCTGTCGGTGCAGTACGCGGGCGGCGTGCTGGCCGTGCTCATCCTGCACGCGCAGTCGCTCGCCGCCACGCCGCAGGGCCTGCCGCCCAACCCATACGTCAAGGTACGTACACTGCGTGCACGCGACACGAACACATACACGTACACGTGCGTACGATACGTACCAATACTTACCTCCAATACAATCTAATAAAATTTGTCCCATTTTCTAGTAGGGAAGGGAAGGGAAAGTGGATTTGACGGACGAAGGGATACATAGGGCGGAAAAATGTCCTCTTTTTGAGTCGATTAACGGTAGGCAACGCATTTGCACTTGCAGATATGAACAGCGGTCACTTTGCTGTTTCGTATTCCAATTCAATTAGCCGCTTGTTCGTTCGCCACTTTCTAATTTCGTTTCTCCAACAAGAAAGCTGACTTGTTGCCATTACACTTGCAGGTGTACTTAGTGCCTGACCCAACCAAAGAGACGAAGCGCAAGACCCGCGTGCTGAAGCGCAACTCGCACCCCTCGTTCATGGAGATGCTGGAGTACCGCCTGCCGCTGGAGGTGGTCGAGACGCGCAGCCTGCAGGCCACCGTGTGGCACTACGACTCGCTGCAGGAGAACCAGTTCCTCGGCGGCGTCGTCATCCCGCTCGGCGCCATCCCCCTGCGCGAGGAGACCGTCGCCTGGTACCCGCTCGAGTACATACCGCGGTAGCTGCGGCTGCCCCGCGCGCTGCAGCAGCTGCGCCGCGGTAGCTGCCCCTACCTCGTGCCCTGCGGCAGCTCCCGTGCCCGTCACACGATGAGTACACACATTTGACATAATACGATTAGATAGATATTGTATATTTCTTATGAATTAAGCTTCTCGCGATTTTCTTGTTTTTTTAATGTCAGATGAATCTGCCAATCATTTAATTGAAAAAGAACTGAAATTCATTGATACATTATGAAACTGAACATACATTAATAGTATCATAGTTGGATGGAGAATGACAAAACAAGATATTTGCTAAATTCAATAACTAAAGCACAAATAATTTCCATTTATGTAAAAGGCAGATCAAAACATAATAAAGTATGATAATCTGTGGGAACTAATTGCCCTTTGTATTCTTGAAGAAAGTGTATTTTGTATTAATATTTGTAAAGTTTAATATAAATTATAATAATACATTAACAATACTAAAAGCGCACATTGTATACAAAAGTAACCACTATATTGACATATTAAATTCAATGATTTTCTTACATCCAGTATAAAGACTACAAAACGCCTATCATACATATCTACGTACTAAATAATTATTAATATAAAAATATAAGTAAATATCATTAAGCAGTATTTGTTCTTCTATATATTTTTGTGATAACAAATATCATCACAACACTATACTAGAAACTTCATCACCAAGTATCTTGTAGAATGCGTGACTGTTTTGCACACTGTACTGTGACGTAATTGTACTCGAAAGGCATTTTTTTGTAGATGAACAGTAAAGCATTTAAAAGTCGTATAAACTATAAAGGTCCATTAAATTTGTTAATTTCTTGTGTTAGAATGAACCTTAGACCTAGGACGTTTTATTAAACCTAGACCTAGGTATACTCTGTCAGTTTAGGTCATCCTTTTAAATAATTCTGAATGTTCCTTAATAGACCATCAATATTTAACTTATCGGCTTTAGATAGGATATTTAATTGAAATTAGATTAAGGTCCCGTCCCACAATTCTTGTAAATTGACAGATAACAATCCGTATAAAATATGTGATGAAGTATTGGATTTTGGTACTCTATCTGACAGTGACGTCACTTTTAAGATATCTGAGCCTCTATCAGCCAGTGGTGGGACAGGCCCTAAAGCTTGAAGTGCCAAATGTATGCTTTTGTTTAGCAGCGCATAGAAATTTCCTATCAATTTTAAAAACATATCACTTATTGATATATTGGCTTTTACTATTTATGGGCATTATGGCCAATTAGTCACATTCCAAAGTTAATCGTTTATTAGTGAAGCCTTTATGAAAAATTAAGTAAAAAATACTTACGAATACTAAATAATATTCTAGATGTGTGAAATATTTAATGAATTATTGAATCGTATATTTTTGTATTTTTATGCTTATCTGTGCGATATATAACTTGCCTAAAGCATATACGAATATAGACTAATAATTTTACATAAAAAAATGAAATTAAATATAGATAGTTGTTTAAAATATACATAACCATTATTATTTTAAAATTTACCTATCAATAATAATAATTTAAAAATGCATACTGCGTTGTATGATACAGACTTTGTTTTTAATAATATGTTTAATCGGCTAAAATAGATTTTTGTCTACTAATGTGAAGTTGAAGAGATCATAGTTCCAATAGAATGAATTTATAAGAAATCAGTATAGCATATATATCGAAATATCTTTATTTCAGTATCAAATAGTATTACATCAAGATAAAATATTAAAATGGTATTTTATAGTACTCATTTAAAAATGTGTAATTATGATTTATATATATTTTCAGTATTAAATTTCAACACATTTTTGTAAATGGATTTAGTTAAAAAAATTTCGTATTCTGATTAAAGGTTTTAGATTTATTTGAATGCCCTTTATATATGAATATAAGTATTTTTTTGTAGAGTTTTTAAATTGATTATTTACACATATTCTAATGAATAACAATAAATTTTAGATCTGAGATCTGTTTATAAAGTGCACAGAAAAATAATAAACGATTTACATATTATTATAGTTTATTAAGGGCCTGTCCCACTAAATTGTAAATTGTCATAACAATCCAACGTGTAAAATATGTGATGGAAATATCGGATTTTGATCTATCTGACAGTGACATTCTTAAGCTATCTGAGACTATCAGCCAGTGGTGGGACAGGCCCTATATCATTTTGATATATTTACTAGTTACGCTATAAAAAGTATTTTTATTAAGTTAACGATCAATGCCTCGATTTTTTATCTACAAAAAATATTTGTCTATATTAGCTTCCAGTAAAAGCTCAAAATGTCTATGGGCGATATTAATCGACTGAAAATCGTTAACTAAACGCCCTATGTATATATTTAGATAGTTTTTGTACGAAACATATTTATATTATGTAAAACATAAACGATTTTGTATATTAAATATTATAATGAATTTCTGAATAAAACGCTGCGATGTAAATTATCTTTTAATTACACTTAAGGCAGAATACTGAAACGAAAAAACGTAAGTGCCGCTTATAATCTGACAAGATGTTAACAATGTGGAGGTACACTGGTAGAGGTAGACCTAGAAAGAGATGGATGGATTGCGAGAAAGGTGACATGATCAAGAAGAGTGATGACTGAGATGACGGATGACAGAGTTATTTGGAGGACGAAAACCCGGTGCGCCGACACTACGGGAGTAGGATAAGGAGGAGGAGATGATGATGATGATGTTAACAATTTAATGGAATTTGGAATATAAGCGTAACCCTATCATAACAGAATTAATATTCAGCTGTTATATAACCATATCAACATCTGGAGAGACTTTCTGAAGGTAAGCATTTGGTCCATACGGTCGTTTTACTAAAGCCTCTTTATAAATATAGTAAGGATCAGTTTCATTGGTCGGTAAGTAATATATACCGGGTCGATTGAAGTCGGTCTTCGATCCTAAAACATTGGTGACTATTTGTTCCTGATAACAGTCGCCATGTCTGGCTTTAGTAACGGACTGGCAGCGAACTGCGAGGAATTTGCCCGGGTTGTTGAGTGCTGACACCCAGTACATGGCAGCTCGCATGTGACTGCACAGCGTGAGGCAAGGTAATAGGAAACCGTTCACCATCGATTGCTGGTATTCACCTGGAACCAGGAAGATAAGGTAATGATCGCTCCCGTAATTCGACTTCATTGGAAGTTAAGAAATGACAACGCATTTCATGGTTTGTGAATGTAATTGGGGACTCCTACAATTTTATCATATGTCACATGTCTATACTAATATTATAAAGGGAACAGATTTGTATTCATGTATGTCATAAAATTCAAAAACTACTGGAACTATTTTAAATAATTTCTTTTACAAAGTTACACTATCACAAAGTAGTAGGATTTTTTTTCTTAATTTCGTGCAGATGAAGTTAAGAGCAACCGCTAGTCTTACTTGCTTACTTCTTACTATTATATCTTACTAATATTATAAATGCGAAAGTTTAGATGGATAGATGGATGTTTGTTATGGTTGTAGCTTTAACAACTGGACGGATTTCGATGAAATTTGTTTAGTCTGGAAGAACACACAGGCTACTTTCGTTTTTTCTAATTCCACGCGGACGGAGTCGCAGGCGAATGGTAGTACTATATAAATGTTGAATTTAAGTACATATATGGTACTGTTAATATATATACTCACCACCATTAGCATATATGTCAATATGTCCCACAGAGTCAGCCAGGCCGAAACCATCCATATTTGTGTGCAGCGCATCTACCGTGTGCGCCGCGCTAGCGCTGAATCTGTCATCTGGTGCCAAGTTTCGGAAACAAGGACCTGCCGGGTCCAACCCTGCTCATAGCAAAAAAAACAACAGTTCAAATCAATCTTTATTCCACTTACAGCCGATTTCCCAGCGACATTTAACCATTTGTTAGTGCTTTCGATAACTTCATAAGATGCGTTTCCGAATGTAACTTAAGATTTACTATGTTAAAACGTAAGCCAACCTAACACTAATAAATCACTAGGTAATGATAAAATGGAGAGAGCAACCGAGCATTACTAGGATATTTGAGCTCACATTACTCACCAGTAAGTCTCATCGGCTTCCTATTCGTTAGCTGGTGGTATTTGACCGCTGCGTGGTAGGCGATATGGGCACCCAGGCTTCCGCCAAGCAGCTCCATGTCTTTGTGCGAGAGACCGCGGTGTGTCAGCTGCGCTAGGAGCTCGCCTAACAGGTAGCCTAGTGGCTTGGTCAAACGAGCTGCGCTGTTCATACGTCATAAGGTTTTGTTAAACTTGAAGTACTATGAAAACGTAGGCTAAGCATTTGAAATATTTAAGCCTATAGAGTGCGCCTCTACTATACTATCGCACAACTGTTTAGTCGCGCATTGATTCCTAAGAGCTTATATGGTAGTGCGCACACTGCTCGATTTTTAGTTGTGCAACTAAACAGTTGAATTGGCTGCGAAACAATCGACAATCGCACAACAGTTGTACGATAGTTTAGTCAAAGGTGTGCGCCCCCTCTTCGAGTAATAAATGGTATACTGTAGATTATTGCTTTTATTGAACCTTTTTATGCAGTTATATCTCGGACGTTTACGTTTTAATATGTATTTAAATATTAATGTAACAAGTAAATAACTTGCATGGGGTAGCTCCGATATAATATGGGAAATATCTCCATGACAATGACGTTGCGGCCCAGTTTAAGATAAGGGTCTAGTACCATCCGCGCCATAGGGGAGAACGATGCGTCTAAGTAGCCGCTGATCAGCACCTGTCAAATGTTTGCTTCATTAGAAGTAGATACGATTTTTAATACAATCGTAGGTTTCCAATTAACACTTATGGTATCCAAGAATATAAATTCCTGGCACTTTCTAATGCGCAAAAAAATTAGTTAGGTAAGAGATAATACCAAGTCCTTATACATGTTTTTCGGGATTGGAAACCAACGGTGACCGTCATTTGTTTTTCTTTGTTTCGTATCGACATTGTTTTTGTGTTTAAATATATACAAATGTTACCTGTGTCTTTCTCCTCTTGAAGTGTAAAACACTGGCGATACATGCGGCTCCGTCCGGACCGAAGTTGCATTTCTTTTCGTTAATTTCAAATATGTGAGATTTAGGCCAAAAAACGACCACTGACAGTGAGAGCTTCGTTTCTTCCGATAGTTTTATGCTGCGGTTCATACCGGGGCCTAAAAGTAACATTATTGTTTTTACATACATGATGTAACATTAATAAACTACCCCCTTTTGTCTAAACTAATATTATAAAGAGGAAATATTTGTATTTTTGTATGTAAACTCAAAAACTACTGAGCCGATTTAAAAATTCTTTCACTAGAAAAAAGCTATGTTATCAGTGAGTAACATAGGTTAGCTTTTTTACTATTTTTAATTCCACGTGGACGAAGTCGCGGGCAACAGTATTATAATAAAAATAATTTGTGTGCCTTTCGACTTTTGCTATTTTCAAATACTAGGCACTTTATAAAGAATTTTCATGTCAAACGGAAATAAAGGATCGGATAATTCCGTTTATTTAATGCATTTAAGTCTAGACACAGAGCTTATCCTTGTTACTCCGACCCTTCCTAATCCGTCTAAGCCCTAGGACAAGACAACAAGACTGACAGTATAATGAAAACATTCATTTAATGTTAATAACTGCCCGCCGGAATGGAATGCGAATCCCATAAGATGACAATTATGAAATGGAACAAAGACATACAAGAATTTCACTTCCTTGGTTTGTAGTAATAAACTAGGAAAACTTAAACAACACTTTATTTAAAATATAACTTACATTCGGCAAACAATCCTGCCGGGTACCCGGTGTCCTGTGCAGCCGACACCAAACCGCATCCAAACACCAAACCAAAAAAATATCTCATCTCAAATATTAAAATTGAATATTCTTCACACGCGACTGATCAATGTTATCAACATTGTAAAACTGATGCGTTACAGAGATTCGAACCGTAAGGTACTGCACAAATATTCAGAACTGCATACGCATTCAAACAATTTTAAACTGCATATTGATTAAGCTATGCCTATTCTGTAAATGTAACGATTATGCAATTAAAGCTAGCCTCAAATGCAGGCAATTTCAAAATCTGCAGTATTGTGTAAAATTTAAATATCTGGCTAGAAATCAAAAAGTTAACGGCTAAACGAGTCCTGGCCACTCTTCAAGCGATATTTTCCGCTCTCTTTCTTATCTGTATCGAATGATGCGTAAATTAGCCTGTGCACCAAATATTCGCATAAATCTTTTTTACTCGAATATTTAGCGCGTTTTTCACCAGTTAATTTTATCCCGCATTCGTTTAACTGTAATAAGGTTGAAAACTGTTTCAGTTTTCCATATTTCCTCCGTATTAACTACGTAACCGTGTTTTGATGCGTTAATCTTTGTAACATGTTTTAATTATCTTCAAGTTTATAAACATGAATATATAAGATATGGTTTAAAAACAAGATATATCTTTTATGTTTTATTCCAGCTGACTTATGTCTTGTCGCCGTCGTCCCTTTAATAGTATTGGCTTATATCCAATGTTGAAAATGCAAAATTGGGGGGGAATGTTTTGTCATCATTCAACATTGGACAGCCCAACAGAGATTTTGGGGAAGAAACTAAACAAAGACAAAAATGATACCGTCTAGAACTAAGGATATATATTTTTTGGTGTCATTTGTATATTCTACTTACACTTTACTGAGTCTAGAGTAGATGTATAAGTTTGATTGATTTAGTATCAGGTAAATATTGCAATTTTAGTCCCTGAACGCAGGAAACTAGAAAATAATTAAGAGTTTCCTACAAGAAAATTGTTTTCTGCTTTAATGACAACGAGGTCATACGCTACAGCGAAGTATTTCTACATTATTATACACTAATTATTGCACAAAGTATGTTATAGACTAATTAATTTCTTCCTTCGTAGATTACATTAAACAAGCAGGATTGGGTAATTGTTAGGAATAATTATTTCCAATACGTATTTTTAGTACATGCTGTGTATTAATGTTCTGTATATTTAAGTCACATTTTGTATAAGTAATTCAAGTTTGCAAAGTACATGCTCCTTTCATTTGGTTATTTTGTTAAACAAGTTTAAGATGACCTCGACCGCCAGTGAAAATTAAACTCACGTAACAGCGAGTACTGGCAGGCGCAAAATAAAGTCTTGTGTAAAAACTCATTAATTCATGAATAACAATCGATTCACCAAATAATTATCAAAATACGTAAAACGTCCGTTCGTTTGCCACAAATAAATTATCTACTCTAATTGTAAGTGGGCTTATAGATAGATATGTCGTCTATTTTCGTTTATTGTCATCGTCGCCGAAAAGTGTCGCATTTTTTATTCATAGAAAAATATTTTCGTCGTATTTTGATTTTTGTTACGCATTGTGAAATTCAGCCATGTTTTAGAAATCGTAACACTCCCTATGTCGTATATTGCACTGAAAATGGAACCTTTAGTTATCCCGGAATTAGATAAACAAGACGTTCATTAAAAATAACAATTAAGAAAAGCATCATAAAAACCAAATCCAAGACCCGAGGCATACAAGGGCGTTAACCGCTGAGCATACGGTAGTCAAAAAAACTACACACACGTACAGTTCGCACTAGATGCGTGCTCGCCGACGCACTTTCGTCTCGTCGCTGCAATATTTCGTTCACATGCGGGTGTAGAAAGCCAATTATTCACTAATGTGGTCTTGAGACGGAGTCGCGGGCTATACCGGTTCCACCGGCGACCAAACCTGCCGGCAGTACAACTCCGGACAGCGTATCGTATGCACGCCGTCGCGTCGCTCGCGAAAAACTATCGCTGATTTAAAATGTGTTGCTAACTTTGAGTGATCGCTACTATCGAATCTAAACAGCTGTTACAATGAACGATTCTGTGACGCAAGGTAATTGGGAGTGGTACAAGGAGGTGATGAAGTCGTGGCTAGAGGACCCCCTCGTGGAGCAGTTTGGGGGTCTCAACATGACGTCATTGAACATGGACCAGGCTTACATGACAGGAATCTCCGACAGAAATGTATCCTTATACAGCGTCTCGGATGATTGTTTTCGAGTGAGTATGCGAATTTTTGTTTGTAAACAATTAGTAAAATTTTTGAATTTCCCGTTTTTCTTTTCGAAAAATATTAATTTTCTTTGCAGCAATTATACAAAAGTTTGCAGATATTTTATAACATCGTATCCTTCAATCCTTTGTGTTGATTCGAGTCATACGTGTTAAATATTAAATATATATAAGCTCTTACGTCTTTCGATCAAGTACTGACCAAGGTCACAAACACATCAAATACGACTCAAACACGACAAGAGATCAGCCTATCGCTGGTAGACATGTGAATTTTCATAAACATGCAATGAATTTCCACGGCTGGGTTTTAAGATGCTCTCTGAATACAAGGTTTAGTGCAATGACCGTTTTGCAGATTAGTAAAGATACAAAACACTTACATACTATCTTGCCTCCGAATGCTGTCAACACTTCATTAGGACTTTAGTTTAAATGTTGAGTTAACTTTATAAGTACAAGAGTGAAGCGAACATATATTTTTGTGCATATGTGCGCTTAAAAATTGTCACTCGACACACCATTGTTTTAAAAAAGCTTGACTCACATGTATCAAGCTTACACTGCACTTTTAAATACATTGTAATACAACCCTAATGTGTTAAAAATGAATCGTCCATTAAGTTTGGTAAATATTGTACTGTTTACATAATTTAAGGCACGCTTGAGAGTAACTAGACGACAATGCAATTTCTAGAATTCGAATTATTGTCAAGAAAACTTTTATCACACCCATAACATAATTTCCTCTATAGGATTATATAGTTTTTAGTTAGATTAATCCTATAAACACGGTGTGCCTTCAATGTGATGCATTCTACACAATGCATAAGTTGTTATGATGTTCTAAAATACCTTTATTATTTTCTAGTAACAATATAAATTGTCTAGTCTTCGATAGACATCTACATAAGGAAGTATATCTAAGTAGTATGAAAGCAATTTATTAGTAATATAAACATGTATGACATGGATTTAGTACGGTTTAGTATTACGATTACTATCGGATAGTTGGTGGCTGTGGCTGGTGGTGGAAAAATATTCAGCCTTGACAGAAATTATGAACACATCATTTAATTATTATGTAAGATCACTTTGGCTCTAGTATACGTACTGGTTACGAGTAATTTTCACTTTAAAATAAAACCTATTGGGAACTATGATGAGATCACAGTCCAGTTTTCAGGTAATCAAAAAGCCACCGGAAAATGAGACGTGATAGCCGTTAAATAATTAGTTATGATCAAAAAGATTGAATTAGTAAATAACCAAAAAATTGTAAAAATGTTAATTATCTCATTGTTCATATCGCAGTAAGTTATAAAATGCTTTGAATGTAATATCTTTTAATAAACCTTCTGTTGTTTCCTTAAATTTGTGTGAATTTGTTCAGCCAATTTCAACTATCTTCAATAAATGTCTACTAAAGTGAATTGGATAAGACTGTTCTGCATGTTTTTTCTGTCAAGGCCCTTTTGGGGAAATGGAAAAGAAAATGGACTAATAACTTCCTCGAGCATAACAAAATTAAGTCTCCCGACTGTTGTGTATTGCTTTTAACCTGCGACTTCATCCGCGCAAATTTAAAAAAACGTAGTAATTTGCATATTCCAGATGATGTTCTACATCTGTGCCAAATTTCATCGAAACAGTAACAAACATTTATCATATAGTATGAAGTTTGATATGCAAGCCTATTTATAAATCCATATCGTTAGTACAGCCCTACTCGTAAGATGCGTGTAATAGGGCGGGGGCAAGTTTTCTCGGCAAGTGGCAGGAACGTGCTCGAGCGGCTGTTGCAAGCGCGTAGAGGTTTTTTGCCTTGTTCGTGAGCTGTACGGAATGCACCTCAGTTTCCCATACGTATACACTTCTTTTTAATTAATACAAGCAGTTGGGAAACGTCTCAAACCGGGCCGCTTTTACACCATACAGTATATAGAACTCTTGTGCAACCTTTCACTGTGTGAGCGAGCGGTTTACTTTAGGGCGAAATGTTCGTGGGAAATCAATGCGTTTGTGAAATATGAGAGATTGAATTAGTTTATGAACCATTTTAAATTATTATTTTTTACTCTATTGCAATTATTAAATAAATATTGATCGTGCAATTAATTTCTACCGTTAACTTCCGACTCCCCTCCGTTGTGTCAAAGTTATTATTTTACCTTTGTTACTAACAGTAATTGAATAACACATAATACTTAATGACATAATCGGATTTCCCGGGGAAAGCCCGTGACGAGTCAATCGATGTACAACCTCGGGCTCGCGGGTCGATCAACCCGTGACGGGAAAGCGCATTGTTTTTTTTTAATCGCCCGCACTCTCCATTTTGTAGATAATAGATAAAGGGTGTTGAGAAATTAATGAACCTTTTTATTATAATTCTTTACTAATGAGCCTATTCACCTGTCTAGTCCGAGAAAGTTTTGCTGTTAGTGAAAAGTTTGAAGCACTTAAATTGTCACTTTAATCACTTCATTAAAAATATATTACGATAGTGATTTTCTAAAACAAAAAGTTGTTAACACGTTGTTTAGAAAATCTTTTAATATTTACTATTAAGAAGTCAAGATCGTTTTTTATTAATAACACTGGAAATACAGCACGGTATTGCACTGGCTTACCACAAACAGACAGTAAATGCAGAGGATGTGAGGCAACGTTAGGCAGCCGTATCGAGTTTGCGGAGCGAGCGATTGTTCCCAATCGACGGTGAAATTGCCAGATCGACTGACACACTGGCCGCATGTAACAAATCTTACCACTTTCTAGGGTTTATAATTAAACATATTCACGTGCTTTGTGGGAGAATTTCATCATCAAAAAACTAGTTGAAACAATACAATTTTAAAAAGTCTTAACAAATGCATAATTTCCCTTTTGACATATTATTTTTAAATCAGACGTATTATAATTCTAATCCTTTTAAGAAATGGTTCATTCGAGAAGTGTGTTATGAACTAATTTCTCGACTTAATTCCATAAAGAAAACAAAACTATGTCAAGTTTCACTTACAGGAAGCCATATTAACAAAGGTACTGTTTGAGTCGATAGTAGAAAAGTAAACGGTCGTAGCTAGTATTTATTGGTAGGAATTAATATCGCTGATGTTTAAAATAGTAAACATTGATGGTATAATTGCGCTAGGCTTGTATCTGTGGTAAAAACCAAGCCAGAGTCTAGTAAAGATCTTCACTTCCATTTTCAAAGTGTGAGTATTTTCAAAACCAGTTTCGCTTGTCAGTTAAGATTTATATCAATACAGCTGCATATTTGCGTGTCCTGTCTAGATGAGGCTGGATAACAAGTGATGGCTTAGAATAGCCAGCTTATAAAAATAAATAACAAAAAGTAATTACCGATCATTGCAATATATATAAAATTCTATACTGTGACCATAACATTGAAGACAAAATTCCCCGTTAACCTCGACTTAGATGTCATAGTCTGTATTCGATTCTAATTAACATTTCTCAGTAGAAAAGCAATATTAACTACTACTACTAAGCTTGCATTTAAAGCTTGTATTAACGTCTATATGCAAAGGTAAACGTTTCAATTAAAATGCTTAGAACGATATAAACAACGTAAAGCTCAGCTTAGCCTTAAGTTACGTCTGTGAAACCTTAGGGTGCGGGATCGATTACTCTTTACTAACACCCTTGATCTATAGGTAAGTTTTTTGTTACTAGCGAACACACTTGAGGTCAAAATTATAGGATAACACCTACGTATTTGCGGGTAATTTGTAACTTTATTTTTCATAAGTATGTTGCATAACCGTTGCGGAAGTCCTCAGATATCGATAATTAACTCCAGTCTCCATCATTCCGAGAAGCGAGCCTATTATTTTTTCAAAGGCCGGCAACGCATCTGTAGTTCCTCTGGTGTTGCGGATGTCCATGGGCGTCGTTGACCACCTGGGTGTTCTCGCCGCTCGTTTGCCCCCTTTTAATAAAAAATAAAAACTAGAGCTGGATCGGCACAAATATGAGTAAATTCCCGAAGTCATATTTTAAAGAATTTATTTTGTCTCCAGTGCCCCTTCGAACTACAAAAGACACTTGAGGCGGGTGTACAGAGTACGTTCGTGGTGAGCACCGCACGACGCAGCACCTGGCGGGTGTACGAGGACGTCAGCGAACAGTACATGAGCGCCGCTAATGCTTCGTAAGTGTTCACATTTCTATTGAATCTGTTTACCAATAAAAGTGTTCAGGGAAACGTCGACTGCTAGGAAAACCTTTTTTTTGATTTAACAAATAACATACTCAAAGTTAATATCGATTTAACCACATCTGTACTTTATTTACTTTACTGCGTAAAAAGTGTCAAATACATTACGCAAGTTACATAGCCATATGTCTGTGGAAAGTAAAAGTGTGCGCTGTTTTATTCTGCTATATTTAGGATCACGATAAGTTCATTATGATAGCTTGTACTGTAGGTAAATCTCTAAAAATTATATTCACAAACTTGTACGTAGTCTTACAACTCGTCATTTATCAAGGATATACTTATTGGTGAATGTTTCAATTAGCGCCAGTCGTGTGAGAGATTTTATGTAACCTTTTTTATCTATTTAAAACTTCATTATAGATCGCAAATACCATTGCATAGACATTCTCAACCGGTCAAACACACGGTACGAAAATAAATATAGCAACAATATAAATAAACATTGTATCAAATAAATTAGATGCCATTTTCCCATTTTGACACGTCTTAGGACGCATAATTTTTTTGCGGGTATACTTCAAAATGATTGATCTTTTATTTTTACTCTAAACGGCCTGTTTGATTTTTAAACTGTGGCATCTCATTCCATACGTCTACAACAATTAGTATAACTACAGTTATTGCAGTTTCTTGTTTGTTTTTCTTGATTGCTGTACTTGTGCAGGGGTCTGATCTGCCAGCTACGTCCAGAGCTGGGAGAGTTCGGCGTGTACACGCTGAACACGACGGGCGAGGGCTGCGATGTGCGCACTGACAAGGATCCTGTTAACATCTATCTACGTGAGTGTTTTGTTTAACATTTTATGTAACTAGCACCGTTTTATGTATCCACACGTGTCGGTATTTGTAATTTAATGTGTCAAGGTCGGAACAGTATTTGTGTTTTGTCATCAAACAGTGCTTATTGAATGAATGAAAATCCTGATCTAAAATAGTTTTGAATAATCTTTTTGACTACCTTCGTAAGTTTGGATAACACTTAGGACAAGTTGTGAAATATTTATTGTGAATCGAAAATAGAAGAAAGATTGCGTGTGGATTTTTTAATGATACAGTATGACCTAGACGTGACACCTTTAAAGGAATATTGGACAATAAACAGATAAGGAAAAATACATAAAATTTGCATCTTTTGAATTGATTATCTGTGCTCAATAGCGTTTATTTTATCTCCAAACCCTTGACACAGTATTGTATCGGTCAGTCCTTGTCATCTCGAGGGGGTATATCTTTGGAGGTTTTCTTGACAATCTTGCACTTGTTTAATCTGAAGTTAAATCGCCTTGGAATATGCTACCAAGTAATAATAGGGGTGTTTGTCCATCGGGTGGATCAGCCTACTGAATAACCTATGGGAATCTCCCATTGGGTCAATCGTATCCATACTTTGTCAATTTATTGTACCGTTCGGTGGGTCGATCGACCCAAAGGGAAATATTATTATAAACATTGTATTGTGTGGTCAACTTAAAAAGCGTTTTTAAAACTCGTTTTAATCATTACAGTAATAAATTAAATTGTTGCTATGATTTGGAGCAGTAAAGTTGTGCCAAAGTCCATAAATTTGATCAAATCTATTTCGATGTTATTCATTATCTTCAAATTTCACCTTTACGTATCTAAATAATATGTTTTTGCGACGTTCCGTGTGGCCAAGGTCAATATTTTGCTGTTTTCTTATAACATTTGGTCTTAATTTCATTAATATTCTACATTTGTTTTGTTTTAATTAAAAACCTATTACATCACACTTCACATTATACTAAAAAAAATTTAGAACACCACTCTGCTGGAAAATTCTCATAGTTACCTGTTAGTTATTCTAACACTGTCTTTCTAAAGTGGAAAAAGTAGTAAAATGCAGTCAGGCCATTAATAATTCTAAACATATCGTATTCCTGTTAAGGTACGTCTAAGATCTTAGCCTGTTTTACGGGGTCCAGTCAGAAACGTGTTTCTTTAGCAGAGGCTCTCTGTATACTTAATTTAAGTTTTAATGTTTCAAGTATTTTAAAAAGATACCCTTAGTTTATATGTGTTTTCTAACATATTTTTATTTAGGTTTTCAAGTTTAGTCTTCTTAAAAATCAAATTGAGTTATTTTTCTTTCCATTTGACTTCTAAATGATTGATTGAGATTTTTAAATGACTAACAATCAATATGCGAAAGTTCTGATTGATTTGGAAGATGCTGATCAATTTTGCAAAACTTATACCCGCTATTATTTACCTATCTGCAGTTTTACTTAAAGTATAATGAGTCTACAACTTAATTGGGCAGTCTGCCTTGGCGACCTCTTTGCATACAATTTCGCGAGATGTGTTGAGGTCAGCTATGCGCGAGGATTACAAGAACATACGTTTTAGCCTCTTTGCTTAATATGGGCATAACATACGGATGTTTTTCTGTCAAGATTATGTGAAAATTATGTAAGGCGAAATATATATTTTTTTTTAAAGGAGTTCTTTTTTAATAGGATGTTTAAAAAATCAATAAATTTAGAAAATAAATAACGAAGTGAAAACAAATAAATTCAAGTCACGCTCTAAGGGAGACAGATAACCAAAATCGACGTAATTGTCGTCTACAGTGAAAGCTGTGAATAAATTCATACAACCGGCCGACGAAGTGCGATAAATCTAGCATTTCTTTAGTCATCGGCTGACAGGCGTTACATAGTAGTCAGTACGTAATAACAAACTAACTATAATAAATGAATCAAGAATTAAGACATTAATTTCTTGTTCTTGGTTTATTGAGGTTGCAACAAATTATCCATCGATTGAAGTAGAAAAATGAATTCCTTTACATTTGTATAGTGTAAGGATGATATAGAATAATGTGTAAGGCAGGCAAGTGCGTATATAGACATGTTCAACACAGTAGATGGAGAGGGCTGCTTTAAGTGTGAAACGGTTGTTCTGACAAAGAAGCAAAAAGTTTCCAATAATAAAGTTATTAATTGCCGTTCCTATATTAGATCTTTAATAACAGAGACAGCTTAATAACTCTAAATGCTATGATAAACATTTATTTAAACTAATTCATTTTAGTAGGAACAGCGCCATCTATCGGAATTTTATGACGGTTATTAATAAATGGCGAACCAATGGGAGTATCTTACAGTTATTCGCACATCCTGTTATTAATCCTGGTCATATAACAATGCGGTACGAAGACAAGAGGCGTCGAGTGGGCGGCGCGAGTCTTGGCCCAAATCCTTTGTTGCGGCGACGCGCTGACGAGCATCTTCCGCTCGCACACGCGCACGCGACACATTTAGCTCTTCAATCAGTGCTCACTGTCCACCTCGTTTGAGAATGTAGGCCATCTTGTTATTTTTAAAAAGCGCTTACTGTTTACCTTAAATATTATAACGTTTGTACAGCCTGTCCTAAAACGTTAAGGTGAAAACGTTTGACTGATCACAAGAAAATTGAAAACCCGACATGTTATTGAAATCTTACAATCCAAATTAACGATAACTTAACTATTGAGAAATTTATTATCTATATTTCTATAAATAAAACCAAAATAGTTCATAATTTATTGATATACCGCATAACTTTATCGCACGAACATTGAGAGTCTAAATATCACATTCACGGGCAAGTTTATTCAGCTTGCCGTAGATGGAGTAAAACAAGTCCCAGAAGGCCATCCGGCTGTTAAGTATCCTGTACTCCAGTCTGAGGTCTGTGTCGATGACAAGGTACGGCCTCGTCTCTTCTGACACCGGCTCCCACGTCACTGGTATCAAATCCGACGTCTGTGGTGTGGGGTTTCTGAAATCACCAATAGAAATGAAAAATAAATAGATAATACACATAATTACAGACATTATTATTCTTCATTGTAAGCTCACCCGTATTTGACGAAGTTTGCCCACAGGGTGGTAATACGGTGACTAATCAATCGATCTTCTTCTGCTTCGCTTCCGTTTGAATCCGGGAAAAGATATGCGATTTCTGCTGAATGTGCAGCGTCGCCGCTGGATCCATAGCTGAATTCATAATTATATACCGGATTAGCGTTCTCCTTCAACAGGTCCGTTATAGTACGTTGTGTTGGATGATTATGTATGAAATCTGACTCAAAGTCTTCTAATTCCGCAGTCACGTCTGGTGATACTGGTTTGTCGCCGATGTAAAATCGTCTCACAATGCCTGCGGCTTGGGCGAGTTGTTCATCATTGAGATTAAAATTGTCTCGAAGTTTTTCGTAAAATGGATCTGTTTTGAAATATTCACTACCTCGAATCTCAACTGAACCTTTCTCCTCTTTGCTAGTGTGGCCAATTAGTATGGGAGTGTTTCTAATTTTTCTTTTGTTGGTAAGAGTAAAAGGATCGGTTTCGACAAAATTCTCTATGCTGCTGAAAGATTTTTCTTTGCACGGACCTAATTTTAAATTAATGTCGGTCGCGGCGGCTGTTACTATGTGAGGTGAAGAGCTAGTGAGGAACGTCAGCGCTTCTGCGTTGCTAGAAGTGTTCAGTCCGAGATGTGCTGCCAGTTTTAAAGCTGCATCTAAATCGCCATTTACGAACATTCCCTCGCTTTGTGGCGTACCACTCTCTACGATAGCTTTATTAAAGAGTTTCTCATTGTCCGAATATAAATGTAATAAAACTGAAGTAGCTCCAGAATTTTGACCACCGATAGTAACGTTGTAAGGGTTACCTCCGAACGCTCCAATGTTACGTCTGATCCAGCGCAATGCCGTATATTGGTCTTTGAGCCCTTGGTTACCAGTAATGGAAGGATCATCGAGACACATGAAACCGTAAGGCCCGAGACGATAGTTTATCGTGACCACAATAATTCCCTGCTTAACTAAGTCGTGTGCGTCGTATTCTCCACCACTGCCGGATGTGTACTGGCCCCCGTGTATCCATACAAGAACAGGCAATGGGTTAAACATGCCCGCAGCTATAGGTACGTAGATGTTCAGGTAGAGGCAGTCCAGTTGACCAATTTCTCGCTTAGAACCTCTGGCAGTAAACGACGATTGAGGACATTTGACTGTGGCGTCATCGGCGTCGAATATTTCTTCTTCGAAAGCCGCGGGTGATACCGCCGCCTGTAATAAGTAAAATCACAAATGTTCAGTCAAAAAATTTTGCATATAATATGTGTAATGTGTACTAACGAGTGATGCGAGCTTTCCATAATTGTAAACTAAATGAATTTTACATAATATCTATTTGCAATGAGATTAATTTCTGTTCATAGAATTAACACGACTGAAACGACGTGATAGCGATAGCATAGTATACTAAGTTTGGTTAGTTCAAATCTTATCATTGTCAAATGTACTTACCCCGAAGGAATTACTGGAATCCACCTTAGCATATGGTATACCAAGGAACGCAGAGTACACGTTATCTTTTGACTTCCGTCCCCGCACTAGACCTTGCTCGATAAGAACGAGGGGGTCAACACGGAAGTTCGCACTTTCAACATAATTTGCCGCACATAACACACACAGGAGCCATAGGAATTTCATTTTGATATTTCCATAGAATACGTAATGAGCCGAATCCCCAAAGTATCAGTGACGACTGGCGTTAGTAAGCTATGTGTCAGGTTTAAGTGCCGGATATTTTATCTGAACGAGATGGAGTTCTATAGCCCTTATCTGTCAGGAGTCCGAAGTATATCATACAAGCATGACTTTATCAAAGATATCATTTGACAAATGCATGCAGATACAACGATATTATGACGTAACACAATTCTTGAGAATTACATTCCATATTACTACGATAAAAAATGTTGTGGTCAATAATAAAGCTACAAGTACTTTTGATCCATTACATATCACGAAAGTCTAAATAATTACTACAATAATCTAACACAAATTCGATTACACAATGAACTAAGCAACAACGATAAGTTAAAAGGTATTAATTCTAGATGATTTTTTTCTTGCAGCTCTGCTACTTTGTGTGGGCTTGCTGCTATTAATATGGGTGCTATACGGCCTGGGGAAATTCATCATGTCACGGATCAGACGGACTGGAAAGCTGCGTTACGGCGACAAAGAACTCGCCATGCAGCAGCGACTACGAGCACTTGACACTTTTAGAGGGTGAGTGGAACCTTGTCACATTCAATTAGATTTTGTTGCACCAGAAAAATCTCAGTTTATCTCAGTTTAATGGAATCTAGTAAATATGCGTAATATCTTTGTGCATACTTTTTAACTTAATGCACTACAACATTTTGATTAGTTGACTGGGTTCCTGTCTATATGTCCCCACATAATCTCAGCGATTATTTTTAATGGTACTCTAATTTGTAGGTGCGACTTTGTTATTAATTATAATAAAGTGCGGTGGTACTCAATTTTGCAGTTATTTCATTATGATTGTGACTAATTATTCTATGTTCTTCGTAGAATTGCTATCGTGTTCATGATTTTCGTGAACGACGGCGCGGGCGGTTATTGGTGGCTGGAGCATGCGACGTGGAACGGTCTGGCAGCTGGTGACCTGGTGTTCCCCGCCTTCCTCTGGATCATGGGCGTCTGCATCCCACTCTCAGTCAAGAGTGCCTTCGCTAAGGGCATACCTAGATGGAAGATCGTACTGCAAATACTTAGGGTGAGTGATATTATTTCTCTTGATATGGTATATCTGTAGAGGGCGACTTAAAGTCGTAGAAAGGATATTTCCCATAACAGCTGTTGTTGCTCTTAAAGATTTGTTATCATTACATATGTATCAGACCAAGTTATCGCAAATGGTATTCCATTTATCAATATAAATATTTGTAGATATGTTTGTTTCTAAGCAGTGTTTGCTCAATTACTAAGTTTCTTTTAAATTGCATTCGCAGACTTTGAGTGCACTGAAAAATAATCTTGAAGTGCCTCGTATTTGAAGGTCTTTAAACAAAGCTATATTTTGTAATTTTTCTTATACTTTTATTTCGAATAAAAATGCGGACTCTTATATTTTTGATTGTAAGAGATTTCAACAGCTTCTTTGTATTTAAAACGGACACAAACTGCCTGAAATAAAATCGGAAAGTTATTATGAGCGCTTAAAAAAATGTTTTTGACATTTAAATACAAAGTTGCAAGATGTCTTACGTAAAAGCCAGTACAGGCTGCACCGACTGGTCGCGCCGCGGCCGCTGACAAACCTGTATTTTGTATTGCTGTAGTTACATATTCAAGTATCGGGATTCATACGACGATCAAGGCTTGCTTCAATAAATCATGTTTATCCGAACCCTTGATCATTAAAATATTAGTTATTTTTCGTAGCGTTGATTTTCATTATATTTCACAACTGCGGGTGCTATAACTGAAGCCATTGATATGAATTAAGTAAGTTACAATTACTAAGTATGTGTTCTTCAGAACCTCTGTATCTGTGAAAATTTTTATCGAGATTATTCCTGTAGTTAAGGTTACAAACTCTAACAAACATCCATCCATCTAAATCGCATTTATAATATTAGTAAGATTGTCTACTAATGTCACACACTTTTATTGTGCCTGTAAATATTACTAATGTATAATCCAACCACTTTATTTTGTAGTTTTTATTAAAGTTATAAATAACTATCTTACTCTTTACAAATTCTCTAAAAACAAGACTCCATCCAAAGTCCACTTGAATCCAAAGTGATTATAGATATATTTTCTAACGATCTTGTAACATATTAACTAATAAAATGATATTCCGTCATTACCGGGGAAACGTCGGAGAGAGCTACGCGAGCGATGGCACGCGACTGAGGAATTTCTAATGGACTATTCCGCAAAAGACGAGCACACTTGAATTATTTATCAACACATTGTTTATGTCCGAAGTGAATGTGACAGA
>LD688932.1:6712966-6725813 GCA_003118335.3 Papilio memnon
TGGCCTAGTCACCCTAACTTAGGGTAGGCTCCGAGCCCCTCGGTGGGGACGTATAGTGAGCTGGTAGCAATGTCAGAAATTGTACTAACATTGTAAATAGTTGCCCTAGAATAAAAATAGAATAGAATAGAATAGAATTAAAAAGTACCCTTAAATGATATCAATGATTGTTTTTTTTACTTCTTGTAAATGTAGATTTAAAAATTCGTTTAAGTAATTTCCAAATTGAAAGAAGACATGAATCTGTGTTTGTTAGTATTCCATTAAATAGGTCACATGGTAAAGTATAAATTTGTTCAAGATGCTTTCAATCATAATGTTCTTATTATAGACTTGTTCAGTTGCATGTGTTAGAATTGCAGTAATATCTGTTTGTTACACCATTATTCACGTACTCTTTCATGTCCGTTTACTAGGGAACGGTTCCTGCGCCTGCGGTGGGTGATAATGAATGGAAACCAAGAACAGCTTTAGATACACGTTTATTATGCGAGAGCAAATATTACATTAATTTTAAAAACCATAAATATTAATTTTATAACACAAGATTCAAACAATTGTCACAGTTGACATGGCCGGCTGTCTAAATGTTTCACACTATAATTCAGTATGTGACTAAAAACAAGGAAAAGTGTGACTGTCTTTACACGTTACATTAAATATAAAGTGAAAATAAAATGGCCACTTAACTTACGAGACTCTTGGTCTGATCTCCAGGCAGCTCCCAAGCGAAAAAAAAGTCTTCCGGCCGGAAGGGCCTTTTATAACCTTTTGTTTGGGTGCTGCCATTACATTAAAATAAAAAGTAAAAGAAAAGTAAAACCAATAATATAAACAATTTTATAAAAAATCTTTAGAATAACAAACTAGGTTATTTTATAGACAATATTTTATGTATAATATTTTTAATTTTAATTCAAGACAAATTAACAAATATCATTTTTTCCTTATCTGTCACATGCAGCTCGTGGATGTATTGTATTAAGACAGGATAATTTCATTTGGACACGATTATTTAACCATCAGTTTCCTGTTTGTTGAGAAATGTATTTGCGATAATAAGGCGCATTTTCTTACGAAGTATTGAATAATGTTTGTACATTAAAAAAAAATCTAAGGTGCCACAGTAGTTGGTCTACACACTCCCATGTAGATAGACTTATGTAAGCTACTCTTGTGTGTTAGGGCGCGTGCGGGCAAGCGCTCAAAGACCTGATGTCGTGTATCTGGTGCTGGGTGCTGGCGGCTGCACTGGTGGCCGCGCACACCGCAATCACCTTCATCCTCCACCATCCGGACTGTCCTGCGTAAGTTTATAGCGGTCGACGTCATACTTATTTTTCGCCGTATCAAAAACTACAAAATAAATGAAAAGAACCGCGACTCATAAATTACACTTTAACACTGAATAACGTGATCTACTCTTATTGTCAGCACGCATAGGTGATTTTCAAAAAACATTTTTTAAAAAACATTGACATGAATCTGAAGATCTGCAGTAGGTTCAATGTTGGCTGTTGCAGAGGCTACTTGGGGCCGGGCGGCAAGCACGACGAGTGGGCGGCGCCGGAGTGCGGGGGCGGCGCGGCCGGCTACCTCGACCGTCTGCTGCTGGGCGACGCACACCTCTACCAGCACAGCGACGCGCGCCGCGTCTACGGAGGACTTCCTACTGACCCTGAGGGATTACTCGGTACTCTATCCTATACTTTCCTTCTTTATTGTCTTTATACAAACAAATAACGGTTGATTGTGTTCTCTTTTTGTACCTTTGTGGAATTTAAAGTATTGGATTTGATACTGTTGCGCAGGCTGCCTGACGTCTGCGGTGCAGGCGCTGCTGGGCGTGCAGGCGGGGGCCACGGTGCTGCTGCAGCGCGCGCACCGCGCCCGCGTGTCGCGCTGGCTGGCGTGCGCGCTCGCGCTCGCCCTCGCCGGCGCGCTGCTGGCCGGCTTCTCGCGCGACCACGGCGTCCTACCCATCAACAAGAACCTATGGTGAGTCTGATTCTTATCTGCAGCAATTAGCACATGGGATATCGAGCGAAATGTTTCATAATGTAATGATTGTTATTTGTAATATTGCAGGTCGATGTCGTTCGTGCTGGTGACGTCGGCGTGTTCGCTGACGCTGCTCAGCATCTGCTACACGTTCACGGACGCGTGGCGGCTGTGGGGCGGCGCGCCATTCCGCGCGCCAGGCCTGAACGCCATCGCGCTCTACGTGGGCCACTCGCTGTGCGCCCACCTGTTCCCCTTCCACTGGCGCGTGCCCCTCATGCGGACCCACGCCGTGCGGCTCGCGGAGGCGGTGTGGGGCACCGCGCTGTGGGTCATCATCGCCCACGTGATGGCCAAGAAGAAAGTGTTTATAACCCTCTGAGAGTACGCCTCATTCGACTCCGCGCTGACCGTCAACATAGCGGAGTACGAGGTGTTCAGCAACGCGCGCGCGCGCGACGTGCGGCGCGACACCGACATAGTGCGGCTGCGCGCGCGCACGCCCGCCGCGCGCCACGCGCCGCCGCGCTCGCCGCTCTCCGCGCCCCTGCTGCCGCATCGCCGCAAGCGCAATGTCGTGTCTCTCTAGTACAGTGTAGTGTACTGACACTCCTTTTACGTTTTTTCTTCGAGGTTATAAAGTAGATCGAAAAGTGTGGATATGACTTTGGGCTCCGATTTGGACCCTTCGATACACAAAATTTTACAAGAAAATGACCTTTAGAGTTTTTTAATAATAGCTTTTCGTGGATTCAGATCGTGTCCACGTGTTTAAAGTGCCGTTCAATATATTTTATAGTACTTTTATATTTAGAATTTTACAAGTAGTTACATATCTTTAAGAAGTATAGGTTATAATAAAATGTAATTTCAGGTATGACTTTTTGTAGATTTAAAATAATGCTCAAAAATGAAATGAGTAAACGATACCTTTGAAAGTTTTGTACATTTGTGTCCGTGTGAGCTTCAGATCATAATCAAGTCTAGTCTCGTTCAGAGCAAAGTAACGAATTCTACTTTTTACATTGTGTAAAAGTATAGAGTTTAAGATTATTGCTGCTTAGAAATAAAACAGTTTTTACATAGAAAATGTTGTTTAATTACGTCACCCGCGCATCCAACATCGTCATCAACGAAGTTGCCGTGCTTTATTGCTGGAAATAATTAAAAATAAAATACGATTTTGATATAATGAAACAACCAATATACGATATCTCGTTTTATTAGCTCTAGGGTGACAGTAATATCCGCATTGTCATTGGAAAATAATAATAAAACAAACGATTTAACAAATCATGACTCAAGGTAACAGAATAGTTTTAACAAATAAAACTATTAATAAAATTACACTTCATATTAACATAACAAAACTATTGTGAGCGCGGCGCGTCCACATTACACCTTACGTCAGCGATTGCTCCATGCGAGGTTGTCATCTCATACATTCAATAACTCGACAGACCTCGCATGGACATTGTCACCCAATATGCGCGCCTCATACTTAAATGTATGTATAAATTTAAGTTTGGCATTTAACATTAAGTTATATCATGTCGAAATGACACTTCGCGACGGAACGAATTATATTAATTACATAATTTAATATTCTACTTTAGTTCCATCATATAAGTCGTTTTCAAATAAATCACTCTTTTGTAGACGGTAAATGCCATATTAGGAATTATATTAACTACGCGTTAAATATTTTATACATATAACAGTTACAGATAGCACATGATATTCTGCCATTCCTCTCTAATCTATCCTTGATTCTTTATTGGTAGTCAACGAAAGACAGGCACGCTTTGTAATTTGATATAATTATATTTTGTATATAAATAGATATAGTTAAACACTAATTTATATAACTAACTTGTATAGCGATAGACACATAAAACAGTGTTCATACATGTCTAAAATTTTTATAGAAAAAATCTCTTAAAATATATATGAATAAATTCTTTTAGCCGCTTCGTGGAGCGAAATTGTAATACACGATTCCAGCGATGGTATAAATATAACATTTACTTATCACTAAATAGGAAGAACTTTAAATGATTTAAAAAGAGAACGTTGTAATTGCACACACTTAGTAAACACTAGTACGCCCTCTGCATCTCTGCTACCCAAATTAAATAGCATTTATTATGTTAACATACAATAAACAAGAATATAGCAAACAATTTTGTACATAGAAATGGTAATTGTTAGTTTCATTACATATAGAATAACATATAAGTACTGAGCTCACTTTAAGTCACTCATATATAGACGAATAATGGAATGTTTAGTATGATAGAATGTTAGACCACATGGCAATGTGCCGGCTGCGTCTCAGACTGTAGCCACGAGGCTACACCGGAGCGAACAAGAAACTGTGAGATTCAGTTCAATTTAGCTATAGGAATGGAGACCACGTCTCACAAAGTCTTAGCAAGATGCAGTCATGGTTCCGTGAGGAACTAAGAACATCGGCTCTACTTCTTGCTCATGCTCAGCAAATATATTTATCTTATAAAATTTTATAAATATATATTTTTTTAGTAAAGTTATGGTCAATATAAAGGTTATTTTTAGTAAAAGGCATGACGTTATTTGTACTTGTCGATGTAAACAGCGCAGTACGAACCGAATGTGTGAGTGCCCCCCCCCGCCGCTCACCTCGCTACGTAGAGACTAGACGTCAACGATACAGGAATCGTTTTCCATTGACAATTGGTCATTTATATGTCCACTATTGGATGCACACATCTTATTTTACTCTTAAATAAATGATAAAAATCTCTAGGACGATACACATTTCGCTATAAATGCAAATTCATGGAATTCAAAATTAACCGGTAAGACGCGCGTAGGCGCACGCCTTACATATTATGCTAAGTTCCCGCCGCGCCCATCGCGCCCACCGCGCCCACCGCGCCCTGGCGGCGCAGCAGCCGCGCGGGAGATAACGAAAATTCAATAAGTAGTTTAGTCACATGCCTTTTCCTTCAATTAAAAATCGATGTCGGATCTTTAGGCCAGTAATAATAAAATGGTTAACAATAGATAAAAACATCTCAGTACATTTATTATGAAGTAAAAGCGGGTCGCCCGCGGGCGCCGCGCATACCGACGTATGCCGTGGGTAACGATAGTAATCCTTAAACTAATTGCATATTTTAATAAAAACACGCACAAACTAACGCCTAAGTTGTGACGCTTCTGCAGCGTCGATATATATTACGAGATTTCAAACAACACGCGTAGACAACTATAATATTACCTAAGAGCCCAATACGTAGGGAGGGCCGATGACCAACGATGTTATCTAGATATATCGACTATAGCTTCCATGATAATAATGACGTCACGATCAATATCACTCGCGATATTGAAGAAAACTGCAATTAAAATTGTTAAATTCCAACATTATTTATAAAATACATTACCACTACGGGTATTCAATAATACAATCGATATTTTTAAATCGATAAGTTTCAACAAATCGATAACATCGGCCTTCCCTATTCCAATTCCCTGTGAGCGCAGCCCCCGCGCGGGGGCGCCATCGGTTATATAACCTAAGGGTGGCACTTCGCAGTCAGGAAACCCTTAAACAATACTCAGGGATGAACCACGACGTATCCAGCACCACTACCTAACGAATACAGTGAGCAACCATTCGTACCTTTCTTCCCTTTGGATACTACGTTACTTCGTATAATTGTAAATTACATCCAAAATATACATTTAAATATACACTCCGATATAGGGACAGTGTCGTTGTTACATTTTATACTATATAATTACTTTAACCGGGAATGTTAAGTGATTTGATTCGCACAATTTTTATGTAGAAAAATTAATCAGATCGCAAGCCTGACTGATGTGAATCAATGTATCATCTGTATTAAAAATATAATGGCAAAGGTGGACATGCGACCACAAACATAAAAAGAAAATAAAAAATAAAATTGATTAACAGAATAGAATAAAATTAATTTAATGTAATCAATGAGAACAGTTAAAATGTTAATAAAATATGGACACATCTTATTTGAATACAAATGATCACATTTGGATCTACCGAGCTTGCAATCTGATTGAATCGTAACACTACAAGACAAATACGTCTAAAAATATTTTGTCTAATGTTGTTTAGTGTCAGGTTATCGTCGTTAAGTCGCTCGCCGGCGGCGCTAGTGTCGCGCTGTGACGTCACTTCCTGGCGCTGCGCGTCACCAGCGCCTGCAGCGCCGCCAACTGGCTCAGTAGACTCGCGTTCTTCTGCTCTAATGTCTCCACCCTCTTTCTGTAGTCAGAGTTCTCCGACACTAAGATTTCGACCTTCCTCTCCAACTGGTCCATGTATTCCTTTTTCTTGCGTCTACTTTCTTGTGCAGATATCTGTAAAGATTACAAATAACGTGCTCATTCGGCGAAAGAAATATAAAGTTTCAACTCCATTGGTATTCCAAGACTGGTGGTTTGTAGAAGCGAAACATATTAAAACAGTAATTGACCTTGTTTTTGATTTTCCTTCTGATCTTTTTGAGGGACTTTTCTTCGGCTTTCGTAAGAGGGAGGCGCGTGGGCACCGGGTACCCCTCCGCCAGTAGTGTGCGCTTCTCCTCTTCCGTCAGCACTAGAGTTCCTGTTGAACCTTTCTGTAACACAATATATGATATTTATTTGTTTAATTTGCCATCAAATAACCATTTTTTGTCACCATCTTTCGCAATAAAATAAAAGCCAATGACCAACGTTGGATATAAAATGAAACTCCTAAATAGCTGGTTGAGACTCCCAATATTTCCAATAAGTTCAAAATAGACTTTGTGGCAACTGACTCGAGTTTGAAGGGAAAACTTGGTGCTGTCGTACCGGCTGTGAGCTGATCAGCGGCGTATTGATGGGCTGCCGCGAGTGGTGTGAGTGCTGCGAGTGCTGGGAGACGTAGAGATGTGTGCGTCGCGCGGGCGCTGCGGGCGCGGGCGGAGCGGCCTCGTGCGCTGGCGACAACGCACCCTCGCTATCCGATGACGACAACGATGAAGGCGGCGTCGGCGGCAGGTTAAAACCTTAATAAACAGAACGTATTAGTATTAAGTATTTGCCTGTAGCCAGTACTAGTTTTAGCTGTACCAGGCCCTGAGCGGGATTTCTACGGCGCCCCTTTTTTCCTCCAGCGTTGGGCTTATGTGATACTAAGTAATTTGGGATTTCTTCTGCGCCCCTTTTTGTCCAGCGCCTAGGACGACGCAGAAAGGGGCTTCGCCGGCAAAACGAAAAGCTCTTATTGGGGCTGTATTTTAAACATGTAGTTTCATAATAGATTCTGTTTGTTGTAATGGTCGCTAGGCTTAGCGTAGTACCTGAGGTGCCGGAGCTGGAGGTGACTTTAATGGAGAGTTTGTTGGCGGAGAGCGAGCCGGCGATGCGCGGCGCGGCGCTCAGCAGCAGCTGCGGCACACCCGCCGCGCCCACCTGCTGCAGGACTGCTTGTGGCATGTGGATAGTGCCCGTCTGCAATAACATATAGTTACATCGTATATTGGAGGTAAATCTTCAAAAACATTAGCTTTCGGTAAAGAACTATTTTTTTTGTAAAATATCAAATAAAATTTTCAGAAGTTTAAAGAACTTTCTTGTCATATAAGTACGATTTCCTTCCATATACTTAAAGGAAATTGTAAGAGGAATTTTTTATCACTTCACACATGTTATTTAAAATATTAACTTGTTCAAGGAAAAAATATTTTCATCCGTAAAAAAATGTTTAGATAAGATAATCATGTTGAATCATACGAACTCGAATGACCTTTTATTTTGTGTCCAGTCATTGCGTACAGCCGGCGGCAATAGGAGGAAGCGTGCCTTTAGAAATACTCTCACAAGTACTGAAGATGATTAATGTAACGGTGAGCAAGTAATGAGAAATTCTTTATTACATTTGTAAGCCTCATATTGATTCGTAGATAAAAAGCTGTTTTCTAATAGAATGACTTAACAAGCTAGCCGGTAAATTGGTATGTGATCATGAAGGGGAAATCACACATTATTGTAAGAAACATAAAAGTTAGCATTCGGTTCATTTAATTAACAAATCGGATTTATAATTTAAAATCATTTAATTAAGTAAAAATAATTAGAATACTCTTTCTGGCATATAAGGTGAAGAAATGCAAAGCTTCGTAAATATTTATGCAAGGCTGTAGGGAGATTGTAAAGAATTCGCGATGAGTTTGCATCAGTCACTGGATACGGATTGATGGAATGGACTGCGTAATTTCAATAACTTGATTTAAATAGGAAAATATGGTAATTAAAGAATAGTAGCCGCAGTAGATTGCAAAATAGATTTTGTATTTCTATAATAAGCAAAGTGTAAAAGAAAGGATTGATAATATGATAAGGCATTTTAGCTCAGTAAATATAATAAGAATTGTAAACAATTCGTTCATTATTAAGTAGAATTCAAAAACGTAGAATTGCAAATATAGGATTCGTGTTCGTGACTGCCAAGACAAGCATCTCTATCCTCAATACAGTTATTTGACAAAGAGAACAATTAGTAAATAGGTACTTGCCGAGAATATAAGACACGATTCGAAACCTAACAATGGTTTCTTTGTTACATAGATTTCGTTAGCAACAATATAGTAATCCTGGCATTTTGGCAAAAAGAGAAAAAGAGTCGTCTGTCAATTTTGAAATACTAAACAATCTAGTAACTACTTTTATAACACCTTTTTTTTCTTTTTATTTCAGAGGGGAATGCTTTATGCGTACTCCGTGCCTCGGGGCAGACACGGAGTTATGTGGGATTCTCCCCGTAATGGGGCATACCCACTAAACCCCTCTGTTCCCTCCTGGCCATTATGTGGGACGCCACGGGATCGCTTTCGCTTGCCACCGCGACGCCCCACTGATTTTTCTAGCACCTAAGTTAAGCTAAGATATGGATGAGGGGCCTATGGTTTGTGGTTTTAAAAGTATGGTTGGATTGAGCAGCGAGAAAAACGTGTCGAAACGCATAAAACAAAACCGGATATTAAAACAAACTTGATCATTCACAGAGTAAATTGTAAGGATCTTACCGTGTGGTCAATGACGTAGTCGAGATGTGTGAGGGACGCAGACGTAGGTGTGGGCGTGGGCGCGGGCGAGGGTGGGCAGGAGGAGGCGGGTGAGTCTGGCTCCGACTTAGGCTCGGCCTTCACCAGCGGCGAGCTGGAGCGCCGCCGGCTGCGCCACGCGCTGGCAGGTATAGCAGGGTAGCATTCGTCTTCCATGTCTGAAAAACAATAGGATCCATTAAACAAGTAAACCCTGAGTGCGTTGAAATGACACGCAGCAAGTACACAAAATTACTTAAAAATGTATTATGTTTAATATTAATTATGGTAAATTGTGGTGTAGCTATACAAGTTCTTATCCCAGCGTTTCGTAATATCCGCGTACATGCACAGTTTAATCGTTAACAATAACCTCGTCTAATGGATTTGGCACATTCCTGTTTTAGCATTCAATGACGCAAACTTAATCTGTACTTAGCTTTAATGGTCAAATTATTTTAAGACATGAAACCATAAGGTAAAATAATATATCCTCTTTGAATATTGGTTTAGCAGAAAACATAAGCTATAAAATTTAACTACAGATAAATTTTTAACGGTTAAGCTTCATAATTATTAACAAGTATTAAAATAAGACGTCTAAGATATGACGACTGTTATACTGAAGAGTAAATAAATTGAGACGATTCGCCGCTCACATGTATATACATACATTTAGTTCTATTTCTTGTTTTCCTCTTTATGTACCTTTTCAACTATCAATTTACTTCATCTGACTCAAGAAAACCCGGAACAACATATAAACGCGTGTAAAAGGCCTAAATTTAGATTAATTTGGTTGTCAATTATTTTTCCAATTTGGTAAACAGATAATGAAAATAATTAAGTACCTTAATATGTAAAATATAACGTAATTTATAGCTAAAATATTCTTTTAACGTGATACCGCCCTAAGAAGACGGCAAATTAAGATACAAGAATCGTTGATTGACAGCGACATAGTTCGCGTATTCATGAATAATTAAAACATTAAAATAGCTGTGTGATTGTGTTAAAAATGCGGACACGCCGGAGATTATAGTTTTATTATGGTTATAAACTTCCCATCACTCTATAATATTTATTGCGGACAATTACACATGTTAGACCAACTTAAATAACGATAAGCATATAGAGTTACAATAGGTTTTTACGGTTAAAGCTAGAGGGCGTGTTGAAGTAATTTTAACCTATTTTTTTTTTAAGAAATCAAGATTCATCTAATAATCGTGCTAATTGATTACTAAAAATTACTGTAAGCTTTTAAAAGGCATTTTCGTATATTTTAAAACCTCATCATGCATGGCAATTTTATTTAAATTAAAAAGTTACAGTTGAATTGTGATCGTTACCGTTAGTAAACGCGGACGGAATAATAAATTAAAAGAAAATATAGACTCAAATACATTAAGGGCTACAGATAAGGTATTTTTTGCCCATGTGTATTTCCGACGCATTTCATAAGTTTTCTAATTTACACTTTGAATATTATAAAGGGGAATATAAGACTATATTGCCTTTTTATTTAATTAATTCTGGCAGTTACGAAACATTTAATTTCATAAAATATGTGTCTAAATAAAAAAAAATTGAAATTTGCTAAAAAAAATAGTTCAATAATTTGCCTCGTAAAATTTAAAAAAAGGCTAAGCAATAAAACTATAAGCATGGCGCGGTAAAATAATTTACATTTGTAAAGCAAAAAAGTATTAAAACATGTGAAGAATTCATTCCTATTATTACAGCTTCTAAGAGCGTGTTGTAATAAATGTTATCAATAGAAACTATTTTAGTACAAGTAATGTCTTTGAATTATACAAAAGAAAACATCTGCATTTATATGCAAGTAGAGTCCCATAGTTATCGAGATTAGCATAACTACGTTTGTGAAACGGACACATCAGTATAAGCTATTAATATTCAAATATGGCCGTCACACGACTTTATCCCGTTGTCGTGAAATATAGCCTCAATAGTTGCTATGCAACATCTGCCCTTCCATTTTATCCAGATTTATCTATCTATACATATAATCAAATTGGATGTCTGTATGTTGATATCAAAAGAAAAATTCCAGATTTCGGGAAGATGTATTTGCGCTGCTGATAACGAAAATCATATTTAATTTTTTTTTGTCTGTCTGTCTGTCCGCAAGCCGCGTTTGTTCCGGGTAATCTCCGAAACGGCTGGGTTGATTTCGATCGGAATTTCACTGAAGGGTAGCTGAGAGACGGGCATATTATATTTTTTTATCTTAATATTGCGTGGACAACGCGGGCAACAACTAGTACAATAATAAAATGCATACGACTCGAATAAATAGTTACATAAAGTGGGCAAAAGAAAATGTATTAGACAAAAGATCAGACATTAAGTTAACTTTAACCGTAGACGTTAAAATAAACAGGCTAGACATTTTTAATTTGTCGAATTCTTCAATTCAACTGCAACACATGATCAAAATCTTTTAACAACACAAGTAGATATTTTTGTTTATTTGTCTAATCAATATGAGTATTCGTGACTTTGTGCCGATAGTTTACGGAGGGCTGACATTTACATGTTAACGTGAGTCAATATCCCAAGAATTCCTTTCACCAAAAGCGATCGCGAATTGTCGACAACATTTAATTTAAACATCGACGATGCAACGGTAAATACCTAGATAGAAGTTAAGAACAAAATTATGTTCACATAAATTAATTAACTACTTACAATAACGACCCGTGAAGTTTTTATTTTCAATGGAATTAAGGAACATGGACGAGAAAATAATAATAATAATTAAAACTGTTACACATTGAATGCAATTTTAAAAAGTTAAACATTTAATGGTGAAAGTTTAAGTTCGCCTAAATAGACATTTAACGTTTTTCAACAACTTATATGGGCTACACGTGACTTATTCATGACTAGCTGTTGCTCGCGACTTCGCTCGCGTGAAAAAAAATACAGTTATGTTACTCACAGATAAATTACCTTTCTAACGGTGAAAGAATTTTTAAAATCGGCCCAGTAGTTTTTGAGTTATTTCAATACATACGAAAATACAAATCTTTCCTCTTTATAATATTAATATTATATTAGTATAGATTGATGTTTTGTGGAAAACTTCTGCAAACAAGCCCCAAAAGTACAACAATCATTGTTCTGCCTAACTTAACTTGATCTAATTTGTGTCAAGAAAAGTTTTTTTTTTGTACACAAATAAAGGTGAGTTTACAAGTGACTTTGACTTACTATAAAAGGTACGACTTGATAAAAGCGCCTTGGTTATAAGGGCAAGGTAATTTCCCTCCGACCTCCATCGGCATTTTACATCTCTACGCTTTATACCTTCTTTATATTTCTTTAAATTTAACTACAGATAATAAACTTCTCTATTCTTTATAACCTGAAAGGATTTTCTTGAAATTATATCATTTTTATTGCATAAAAGTTGACTGTTATCTTAATAAAATACGTTATTTATATTTTTTTTGATAAAGCAAGAAAAATATTTTTCTTCTATACAGATTAACCGCAGACTTTCACAGCCGAAGACATTATCACTCGTTTAAAAAATGGAGATAACTTTAACTTGTGCTGCTGTGTTAACCTACGCTAAAAAAAGTATTGCCTTATCGTGAATATAATCAGATGAGTGCGTAGATACATGGGACAGATAAACTATCTAACTTCCTGGATATTGCAATACCATATCGCAATGTTGGAAACAAAAAACTACGTAAATTTGAGCAACTTAT
>LD688932.1:6725829-6744608 GCA_003118335.3 Papilio memnon
AAATTACAAAACGAAAATTTATGATATTATTAATATTATTTTTACACAAATGCATATAATCTAAAAAGTTCGATAAAAAAAAAACACATAAATTCAATGCCTCTATCAAACATTTAGGATAACCTTTCGTGTTTTTGGCAAAGTAATTTAAATGGTTTGATATAATTTTGTTTATGGAGGCCTACAGCGACAGCGAATAACATTTTTTAACAAAACACAGATAAAGTGCCGAAATGGACGCTAATGGAAACATCCGATTTATTTCGCCAAACATAAGTATATATTTACAACAGACTTCAATTCTGTATTTAAATTAGAAAAATTGTAATGATCGTTTGAAAACTAACCAAAACACACACATATTTGGTTGATGTTTTCTAATATAATAGGATGATGATAAAATGCGAGTTGTGACGTCTTACATTGGTGTCTTTTGTTTTAAAAAAACATGGATATTAACATCTATATTTATATTATCATTTGATGTTAATCAACACGCACAAACAGTCCATATCCACATTTTCGAGAACTCGCTGGGCAAGTTGCACCAGTATTTTTTATTCAGACCAGAATGACAACTGTCTTTAAATAGAACCACCATGGAATACCTTTTTTTTAGAATTATACGTACTTAAACAATTTTAGTGCAGCAACAAAAAGTAAAATGTTTGTTGTAATTTGCGTCATTAATTAAGTACTTCATTTTATGAGAAACTAGCTTTTGCCTGACTTAGTTTGGAATCAAAAATAGACAGCAAGTAGCCTATGTATTATTCCAGAGTATGTTCTACATCTGTACTAAATTTAATCAAGATCCATTAAGTCGTTTTAGATATACCCAGTAACGAAAATCCATTATGTATATGATGTGATCAGTTATACCTCGATAAGTATAAAGACATCTGGATTACAAACTAGTGTATCCTGCGGTGTTAAATGTGTTTTCCTTGTAAATGTAAATGACTATGACTTTGTCATTAATGATTCCAAAGACTGTACTTATGTACATAAGTCCAAGATACCACAAATAATAAAATAATCAAGTTAAGAACAATCAATAAATTAAAGAGGAAAAATAATCTGTGAGATTAAGCAGATTCGAATAACGTGATCATAATTGCTTTTACTGCAAATTACAAAGTAAGCTTAACATAGTTTCACGCAGCACACGTACATGAAAAATATTATTGTATATTAACACGATTAAAATACGCAATTTATCTTATTCGACAATTCTTCCAATATTTGCTTGTACACGCACTTTTAAAATGAAAACAAGGTTATTTTAGTTAAGGCGTTATTTCTTACATTTTTTCAATGAGTTAGGTTTTTTTTTTAATTATATTACCTTGAGAAATTTATAAATAAAACAACGTCTCTACGTATTAACGTAAGTAAAGAGTGCGTTCGTGTATTACTCGTAAATCAGTAATTATTATGTGCCATTATGCAAAATGTTAAATACCTTTTGGAGTAATAAATAAATCTGTTTATTTAACAAGGAATTAATTTTAAAATGTCAATATGTTTATTAAAATATCGTATTAATAGAAAAGGTAAACTACTTTTTAATTTACGTGTAAAATGACGTGGATGTCGACTGTCAAGAAATCCATAAAAAAGATGATTTTTCTTAGTTTTTTTAAAATGAAGCCATCTATATTTTGTAATCGTAAAATTATGGTAGTGGAAGCTCACGGTTACTACCATTTGTTAATTTTATATTTCATAGAGAAAGCTTTCACAACAAAAGTTAGCGGAACTTCCAAAAATTACGATTGATTGATATCGTGTGCATATTTAGTATACAATGCGAGACGTGACTAGAAACTTCCTTCCTATAACTGTAAGAAAGTATAGAATGTTAATTAAATAATTATTAAAAGTCGCTCGATGCTAGTTTTGTAAAATAGTATACTCAAAAGCAATTTACACGTTGCAATTTACCTACGTTTTTCTAAGCGTTTTCAGTATCAAAAACAATTGCATAACGTCCCTGTCATTTTCTTTGAAAAAAAAAAAAAACTTATGTAAGTGTAAACCGCTAGCTTACCATCGACTTTAGTGTGGTGTGGCGAGGGTGGCGCTGACTCTCCATCTGAGTGTAGACTGTATGAGTGCTCTGTCTTGATGGGCACAGCGCCCAGGGCGTCTGTCATCAGCCTGTCGTGTAGAACAACTCCTGACTTCGACTCGCGCTCCACCAGCCAGTCGCTCATGTCTGAATCCTCGTCCAACACATCTTGCATCTCCTGAAAGAAAATAAAGACTTAAGAAATTACGGCATACAAAAAACTGCAAGCACTACAGATAGTTAAGTGACATGAATGACCAAAACTGTAAAATTTTGTAACAAAATTCGTTACCGTACTGAACATTAGGATGTTAAATTAATTGCAAACAGAGTCATCAACTTGCCCTTTTCCCTACGGAGGGTCGGTACAATATGTGCTACTCTTCCATACATTTCTATAAGCCGTCATATCTGAATCCACTCTATTCTTAAGCATATCCTCTTTCACACAATCCATCCATACACTCTTCAGTCTTCCTCTACCTTTCATACAGAGTAAGGCATGTAAAATAGAAAGAAATTATATGACATTACCCACCCAGGGACAATCATCGATTGACCCTTTGTGATACATCATTTAAATTGCATTCTTTATGTGGATTTAGTAATCCAACATTTTGTAATATTATGCTTAAAACCTTATTGATAAATTATTCAAGTTGTTTTAAGTAGCCCCCCCCCTACTAGGTTACAAGAAAAGCAGCGATGTTATCGGCGCATCGAACTCAATGCCGCATGAAAGCGATGCTTCTGTGATTTCAATCACGTCGCCGTCGTATGCGAGAATTCGCACTTGAGTATGTTAATGTACGAGCAAGGTGATTCAGAAGAAATTGCATCTGCTAAAGTGTTCGTGTGTACTAAGCCTAATAATCTTCGCATTTATCACGAGGGAGAAGTGAGATAGAGCAGTAAGACAGCGCAGTACTATATGTACGTATACTTAATAACAGTATTACACTGTTCTACTGTACTGCCGCACTATTCTGTCCGCCTACGAAAGTAGCTTTATGGAGAAATTAAAACAACGTGTATTATAGACCCATATATATTAAAAACCGTATATTTTAAAAGTTTGTACTAATCTTAATTAATTCAATTTGATCTACGTGTTATGAATATTCTATGCAGAGTAGTGTTGACTGCTTCAGTGTTAATGAACTTCTTTCTAACATGTCTATTTCCGCGAAGCGTAGCTAGCGTAGTGTTCATACGGATATTTGCTAAGGCTATTATCACATGGAGACGAAGGCAATGGACCCGCGGCAAATAGGCTGTCACCGGTCAATGAATAGGTGTTAATTACATCAATTTACGACTATTCTTTACATCTTTTATTATTTCTTATTTTACTAGAAGCATGTAAAGTAGGATAGACATTATTAGTACTTTCAAGTTATTAATTTCAGTATGTACTGAAAAATGAATCATCGTTATTATCAGTTTATTTTAATGGTTCATAAATCAAAATAAAAGCGCCACCGCAGTTCCATTCAAAATGATTTCATCGAACAGCCTCAGTACAAGTAATAAATAACATTTAACAGTAGCGACCCTCATTGTTCCCGCGGTTTATTCACGCTAATGTATTTTATTGGTGTAATAATTTGAACGCATAAACTTTGGATCACGATTTCGGTTCTTAAGAGTATCTAGTAAGAGTAGTTGCAGAATAATTAAGTGCCCACTGAGTCCCTGAGGGAAGATTATTATTATTATTCATACATTGTAGTACTAATAAAAGGACCGTGGGAAGTATAGCGGGAACTTATTATTTTCTGCCCACTCTTCTAGATCACCCACAGTAAGTCTCAACCCCGTATTAAGTACAACGGGATAAAGTTTAATAAGGTGTTCTGTTTATGAATATCCTTAGGCTTCGGTTGGTGTCGGAAGCTCATCAGGCAGTCAGTGTGCGCGCTGCCGCGGGCGGGCGCGGGCGCGGGGTCGGCGACCGCGTTCGGCGGCCGTTCGTTCACCGCGCCTGCTCTCCGCCAAGGTGAGGGACAACGATAATAGCAGTGGCGTTAGAAACGCGAATTGATACGTTATATTGACCTCGTACATGATTCCGAGCCTATTTTGCTATTTTTTTATTGTAGACATTAAATTAAATACCAACGTTTGAAGATGTTTAATTATTTACCCAACCCAAGAAGTGTTTTCAACAAGGAATGAATTTATTTTTTTGTTTAAACAACTTGAATGAATTATAACTACTAATTAAAGATGTTTTATAAAGGCCGTGTCGTTTCTGATTGATTGTTCTAATTAAACATTAGAGATATAATTAATTTGAGCGGAAAAATCTCGTAATTTGTCACTCACGATAACTAATTAATTGAAGCGATCCAGTCTGTAAAGTGCTTGATCTGTGCAGTTTTTATCAATAATCATTATTAATCACATTTTAATTGGCTAAGGTTGCACTATATTAATCACTTTACGTAAGCGTGAATTTTCACTGACTCAAATACCAACCAATGAAGTCACTAAAAAGGTGAAACTTCGAAATAACGTATGATGAGTAATGAATGACTTTTCAGTTTTTTTTATACGCCCAATAATGTCTTATACATTGTAAATGATCAAAGCTTATAAAATTCATGACACATCCCTAATACTTATGCAGTGCCCAAAACACGACGACTTGCAGGCTATTGCCCCTAGGGTCCCGCCTCGACGTTCAGCGTTTGTGGGAAATACCGAACCGTAAACTATTCCGTACGTGACTGCAATCGTAAGTGGCTTCCGAGGCCCGATTAACACTTGACGTTACAGTGCGTTTACACTGCAGAAACATTCACACAATTTTAACAAAAAAACATAAAAGAATAACAAGTTTTTAACAAAGAGCCAAAGGCAGAAAAATAGGGAGAAAGAAAAACGTTTTTTTTTTTCAGTCCTTTTTAACATGCAGAACGATTTTTAAGACCGTATTTAAAAAAAAGCTTCAATATAAATGACGACGTAATTTAAGTTGAAACTGGATCTCATAAATTAATTTAAAGAAGTTAATTATAAGGTACAGCCTCTAAATCAAGAAGAACCGGTATTGTACTAACAAATCACTCAATAATGGTATCTCCTTAAGCTATCAAATTGTTAGCATCGTTACATCAGACTAATTGAGTTCTCGTTCGAAACTCGAAGTCCCCTACTACGGATTCGCTTTTTCTGGTAAGTTTTCATGTCTGTTTCGTTGCATGCATGAGTTGTTACAATTAGACGACGTAACGATCGACTTTGTAGCGAGGATTTAAGTGTTCACTTTCTACTTGAAATTAGTGCCGGGGTATTAGGTAGATATGAGGTGTGAAATTGTAAGTCTAAATTCTTCCGAGCCTCGGTGGCGCTGTGGTTAAGCGATGGAATCGTAATCTACAAATCCAGGTTTGAACCCCGTCATGTACCAATGTTTTTAAATTCTGTGAAAAGAAACATCTTGCTGGAACTTGCATATATCTGCGAAGAAAAACATATATGTCCAGTCAACCGATCCCCACTGGGCTTGCGTGGTTGAATTAAGGACGTATATCTGAAATACAAAAAGTAAAAGATACTTAAAAAGTTAAAAAAGGAAAAAGTTTAGAATGAATTGACGGATTTTTTTTCCCGATTTACGCTTGTTAGTTCGACAGTGAATTTAAAAACACAATAAGATAATAGCTTCATTGTACAGCACCTTCCGGTATTACCCGCTGTTACCTAACCGTCACTGTTGATTTACGTAAGTTTTTTTTGTTACTTTAAAGTAAACCACTTGATTACGTAGATATGTAAGAAAAACGCCTCGATGACGACTAGTCAATTGGGGACTAGCTGACTAGCCCTAAGCGAGTAAGGGATTACATAGTTTTACATAAGCAAAACACTGAGTAACAATAGATCTTTTTTGGTATCGAGGGGGGAAATCTTCAAAAAGATAACCCTTCCTTCTGGGGAGAAGACAGGGTTATGTGATGTTTGGACCCATTAAAACCCCCTCTGTGGCCAGCCTCTTGTACAATAGAATGACAAGAGACCTACAGTTTAAAAATGTAAGTTCTTTTTTACAGATTTGTAATGAATAGCATTAGATCGCACGAACCACGACAGAAATACATTTTCTTTAAGTGTCAACGTGAAAGTGATTCGCTACGATCAAGTCAGCTTTGTGCTTTGATAAGCAACCGTTACGTACGCGTAGTTCTGTGCCGGATTTATTTCAGTCCGTGTTCGACACGATTGCAACACGACATGCTTTCGAATTCATCACTTTTTCTCTAACAATTTTCCGTTTTGACATATAAAAAGGGAATACAAAAAAAAATACTTCGTACAAATAGACAAAAAATTACAGTAAAAACACAATAGAATCTTGACTTAGTTTTATTACTCGAATCGGTGTCTTATTAACCCAATTTAATTGTTTTATATTGTGATAGACATATACAATTTATGTCTATCACACACTAAAAAATATTATCGAAGCTTTGAAGGTAATATTTACCAACGATATGTTGAAATCCAAGTGTACTGACATTCACCAATCTTTATACAAAGTTTAAATAAAAAAAAGAAATAAAAAGGTTTATAAAGTGTGTCATCTATTCGTAGCATTCACACGATCGGCAGTCACGTTTAGTGATGCGCCTCACCGCAAAGGTTAAATGTAAATAAATAAATAAAAAATCATAATTACACATTTTGGAATCGTGTGCGCAATTAGGCAACGATTCGTGAGTTAGAAACTCGTATCGCAACTATCCGCACCGACCCCACTCGCGTACCGCATGATTGAGAAGTGAAAATTAATGCGTGTGCGAATATGTATGTCAATGTATGGATTTTTATACCGGTTACGTGAAACTAGAGCAGCACAATATTGTATGAAACATATAACACAACTTTACGGTTTATTTTAAAAAGGTAACCAAAGTCTCCAGTGGCTCTGACAACAATTTTCATCGTTGGAAAACTTTCACCCTTAATCGCTTTCAATTAATATTTCGCATGCTGTCATTATATTTAAATCGAATTACGCTAATTACTATATGAAAACACTAGATGTTGCTCGCGACTTCGCCCGCGTGATATTAAAAATAATAAAAAATATAGCCTACATTACTCACTGATAAATTGCCTTTCTAAAGGTGAAAGAATTTTTGAAATTGGCTCCTTATTTTTTATGTGAATCGAATACATACAAAAATACAAATCTTTCCTCTTTATAATACTATAGTAATAGTTTATATATAATAGTATAGTATAGATGTATAAATGTGAATATAAAGTTGTTAATATTCGACAAGCTTCGAGTCGTAACAGAATTTTCTCTCGATCGTTCATTACTGCGCATGTTAACACCTAAAACAACACTCAGATCTCGTGATATCGACCTAATCACACGATCAATGGCCGGGAGGCTGTGATTAACGAGTTTCAGTGGTATAACAATAATGTCAATTAAAATTTAACACTCCATACGTCGACATAAAGGTCATTTTACATCATCACAATGTTGCTGTAACCTTTAGATTGATGATAAAAATGCACGTTCTTTAACATAACGGGGCCTAATATATTTGCATAAAGATTTTTTTTAATTAATAATTAAAATTATTTGTGAAAATCAACGTCTTCGTAGTTAAAAAGTTGTGAAAGCGATGTCACCAATTTGCAGATTTTATAATGTGTTTGCATTGACACAACATTGTCATTTTAGTACTGCTACTGCGAGTACTCTTTATTTATTGAGTTTTAAAGTGTTTGACAATAATGAAGTTACGAAGTAACTATTTAACTCTTTACAAAACAAAACGTTAATTGGAAAATAAAAAATCATGTTTTATGTATACTTATTTATTAGAATACACTAATAGCAATAAATTATATTAACTTCATATAACAATTAAAAACGTTACTTTAGTTTAACAAGTATGAGTAACTTTTGCGAGTTTTATTACGGTAAATCATTTTTTGCGTTGGTAATATATCGATAATTTGAAATGCCAACACTATAACATTAAAATAACGTTTCGCTTTTTATCTTCGTCTTTTTAGACGTAAAATAGCGTACCGTTATTTCTACGAGCGTTGCACGATTAATCAAAACTATCTATCAACGATTCATTGAATACAAGAGTCGAAACTGTTAAACTATCGAATGGCTTTTTCTTTTATTAAGTGAAATCCACTTGCAGGAAAGAGACAACAAGTAAAACGTTATAATCAATTACCGTCAAGCTTGTAGTTCTTTTAGAAAAGCATTTTCGTAATGGTTGGAGATTCGTTTCGGCAATTCTGTGTTTGTCAGTAATTATTTGTATGCATTTAGGAACGTTGCAGCTTCTCACGTTATTATCTTAACATAAAAGCATTTCTATCATGCTGTTTGCATTCTTGAGGAATTGAAAATGTTAAAAAAACGGTCCTTTTGTTTGTGATGTTCAACAGAAAAGCAAAACTACATGGATATTACTATAATTTATAATCTGTAAACACAGGTGACAGATTAATTATGAGTTGTAAAAGTCGAAAGCAATAATCACGTACGAACATTTTATTGTCAACTCCTTTTCGGCAAGTGGAAGTTGTATGAGGTCGGTAAGATCTACCCGAGGTACGAATTTAATACCTTACAGCTCGAATCCGGACTAAAAGCAAGGATAACTAGATTTTAATGCACTTTTAACATGTAATTACACAGGGTGTGCTTTTTTGCAATAGCGGTTTACCAACATGTCAGGAATAAAACCAGTTCAGTAAATATATTACGTGATATTTGTCAACTGGCTTAATTTAATTTATTTAAGAATGACGTTGGTATTGATTTCATATTTGGTTTTCTTTTTTTTTTGCAAGTGATATATGTTTGTTACTTTTTTACTTTGTTTTCACAATCATTTATACACATTGTCAAGGAGGTCAGACCCTACCTTAAGTGGGGGGTGAGGCTTTAATCAACCAGGCTCAGTGCTGGTTGATTAATTTCAAACATATCTTTGAATTTCTTCGCATATGTAAAGGTTGTATCACGATGTTTTCTTTACCGTAAGAACGTCGGGGAAATGTAAATTTTACCCGACGATAACCGCTTGACCGGACAGAAATCTGTACGGTGCGATTTCGGCCATTTACCAATGAGTTTTTCGATTTTCAAATTTCAAATGTAAAATGCTCACACGATGAGGCTTAATTAATACTCTAGGTAAGATAAAACGGCAATAACATTATGAAAAAAGCTCTAACGACTGATTTAAAACTGGACAGCATTCCATCCACTATATAAAAAAAAACTTTCTAATCGAAAAACCAATCGAGATCGAACAAGTTGAATAAACTTTAAAATACAGATAATAAAACAGTTTGCATAAAAAAGCGATATTCAACAGGAATGTCTCAAGGTGCTCTAAAATTTACAATATTCAACTTATAAAAATCGATATGCTTAACATTTTGTTATCATAAAACTTTGAAGCTTATTAGCGTGGATATTCACTCCCAAAACTCGTGTACAAGAATAGCATTGTCTCTGTTTTTTCAAATAAAATGATAAGGATGGCGAAACGATTTTGTGCATGTCCTTCGTCAGCTACGTTTTAAGGTTTACTTATTCAACCGTTACTTCTCAATCGCTACTGTCCGTTATGAATGAAAATATTGCTTGAAGAGTTGTGTCTCATTGTATGAAATGAAAAAGCTGATTGGCAGATAAAACAGTTTTCCATTTGTTGATCTTCTGTTTACTGCGAGACTTAGAGCGTGCAAACCTTTGACTAAACTATCGCACTGTTTAGTCTCGCTTTGATTCTTATGAGCTTATATGGAGATGCGAACACTACTCGATTTTTAGTTGTGCAACTAAACATTTGAATTGGATGCGAAGCAATCGCAACTGTTATGCGATAATTTAGTCAAAGGTGTGCGCCCGCTCTTAGAGCGAGCGGACAACGTGCTATGATGCGAATCGATTGACAGTCCACATTTATATGAACCTGTTACTGTAACTCGTACAACCTGTTTGTTGAGAAAAATACGAAAAAAAATGTTAATAGTATCCTTCAGATCTATTAACTGGGCGCGTGAAGAGAATGTCTCATGAAATATCAACGGGCGCAAGGAATGGGAGCATTTTTTGTGAGGTCTACTTTCACCGGCCGATAGTTGATTCGTATCCGGTTCGCTTCGTACTCGGTACCGTTTTCGTATTGACCATTATCTCGATCGAGGCTCGTTGCGCGTTTTGTCTTGCTCGCAATAAACATACGTACGACATTCGAAAATTAATTGTACTTGCACCAGATATGGAAGCATGTTTAATACTGTCATTCTTTTTCCAATCTCTTACAGTAACCGTCGATTTTGACGCAACTTTAGTAGAATGATGTATGCACGCTAGAAAAGATTTTCATCCCTTAATGTCTTACATATTTAAGTAAAATATAGTATAAATAAATAAAGTGACCTTATGCTAATAATCGTAATCGTTACAAGTGTAAACTGCGTCAACAATTGTCGCTGCAGAATTTATCATATTTTACATTAAATATGTATCCAGAGTAATAAAATTGAAACGTAACTAAAAATTACTATGTAATATGCTATTATCAAGGCAAGCTATTTGATTAAAATTCAAAACTTAATTTGCAAGTCATACAACTGTACGGTGACAAATGCGTATTTACTTTAACCTACGTTAACTTTAACGCGATATTATAACAATATAACATACAATGTTAAACTGTGTAATTTTCTGTACACCATACATTCATTACAATGCCGAAATAAAAATAACTCAACAATGTCGCTTTAAGAGCGTCGGTGGCTCAGGAGTTTGAGCACTTGACTTGTAATCAACAGGTCTTGGGTTCGAATCCCGCCATGTACCAATGTGATTTTCGATTTTTCGAATTTCATATGTACATAATTTACCCGACGTTCTTACGGTGAACGAAAACATCGTGGTGCAACCTGCACATATCGGCGAAGAAATTCTAAGATATGTGTGAAGTCAACCAACCCGCAGTGGGCCAGTGTGGTTGACTAAGGCCTAGTCACCCTAACTTAGGGTAGGCTCCGAGCCCCTCGGTGGGGCGTATAGTGAGCTGGTGATGAATGTCGTTTTATGGTTTTTATTTTTATTTTATTTTTAATAATAAAGGACAAACAAGCGGCGGTAACACCAAGGAGATCAACGACGGCTATGGATTTAAGATTCATTATTTAAGAATTCACATTTTTTCTCTTTACTCCATGCTATACAAAAAACAACAAAATGTCACGTAATCAAATGTTATGAAGATCTACTTCAAAGTAAAGATTTGAAGAAGCATGTTGTAGAAACAACTTTATATCATTCCATGAATCTATTCTAAGCATCAAAACATCATGTTTATGATATAAACCTGTCAGCGGCTAGTTACGCGAATTATGTTTTAAAACATGAGGCAGAGGCATCTGATATTGAGACAAGCATCTGTTGCATCAATATGTGGGACGGTTCATTGAAAAATGGGTCGCCGAATAATGGATGCGGTATCCATTAATACGAGATGATACGGACAATGAGACATTGTCTAAAATTGTTGGTATGACTTAAATAGTGGTACAAAATATACCATCTCTTTTACACTCCTTAAAAAATTGAGATAGCAATAATTTGATTTTGCGTTGGGGTTTCAGCAGAAATGAGCAGCAATAAGGATTAAGATGGGTATTTTTAAAATTTAAAGATAGATTTTACAGTTAACATTCTATAGTTAGAAATGGTATATTATAAACAATGTAAAAATACAGTTTTTTTTAACGTTATGTTAATGAGTTTAGGAGGAAAAATCCTTGATGAAATCGAAAAGTTGGTCGCACTAACAATAGTCAAACTGTTACTTGAACAATTCTTAGAAGCGCAGTTCGTGATTCAGTTCCCCGGCCGAGTTACATGGACGTTTGCAAAACGAGGTTGCACCTTAACAAATCAAACATGAAAATTGACGACTTCGTAGAACAAGACATAACTAAACGCGGTACTGTCGCGTCCAAATTGCATTACCATAGGTTCTCACTGTTGACTATTATTTCTGTGCAAGAAAATGGGAGGGAGGTGGTCCTTGAAACCAATGGTTAAGGAATTCCACCGTGTAATGTATGTCTACGTAAAGAAACTATAAAAGAGCTCAGTTTTATGAAACAATTAAATAGTGATCGTAAAATACGCACTACCTCATATATACCTACCAGTAGCACTCTAGCACTAAATCACTATAACAGAGCATTAGTTTAGTTAAGATGACTCGAAGAGTAATATATACAAAGAGAAATTTTAATAAAAGTTAATCAAAAACAAAGTCCTATGAATTAAATTTAATCCATAAGAAAATTATATAAATGTAGTTATAATCTCTGAAGTTTGTACGTTTTGTCTTAAATATTTAGAAGCGTCGTCGTTGATAATGTTCGTTGATTTTATTCGATGAGAAAAGCCATCAGAAATTCAGTTCCGGCCCATTTTCCTCGCGTCACTACGGATTATGGGAGTATGGTATGCTCGGATAATTACTTGTTTATACGAAGCCTCCTTCCTGTTAGCTTGGGTGGCAACAAACATACTAGAAAATTAACATATCGTTGGGACTCTTTGACGCCTTGTATTTAATAGAAAATGACAATTTTGTCTGACATGTTTTTTAATATATTTTATCGGTTATTATCGGAAATTATTAATTAGATATGCCTTACGTAGTATCTAAAAATAAAAACATGATTAATTAATAGTGATTAATTTATTTACAGTATTGTTTAACATGATTTTATAAACTCGTAGAACGAAAACTTATGGAGATAGTTAAAGGCGTTTGACACAGTTAAACGTTAATGTGGAGATTAATGCAGAACGCTATTCACAATCAAAAATAAATAAATAAACTTATAGTCGAATTTAAAAAAAAATAGTCAGAAATTTGAAATCGAGGACATGTTTTGATTTGACGCGGTTCAGTTTATTTGCAACGAATTTAAATAAGTTCAAAATAAATTTAATGGTCTGTTTTGTAAGTTCTATAAACAGTCATTCCTAGACCCGATTCTTAATTCTTATGAGTATACTTCAGGAGGAAAAAATCTTTATACGTGTAAATAGGATACGATACGATTTGTATCAGTATTTGAGGAATGATTCACGGATGTGGTAGCCCGTGTCCCATTACCGTGACATCTGTAGCCTTTGAATGGCAGTAATCACGTCATCGCAGTCTAGACGAATTTTATAGTGTCAATGACGTCATTCTTCCACGCCTCTCACCCGCCTATTTACATCTTATCAGTCAGGGCAGTATCGGGACTGGGCTATCGATTTTTAGTTACCATGGCGAAGAGATTCAAATAAATTAGTTATAGAGCGGACATTTGAAATATTATACTCACAACTACTTTAACCGTAAGAACTGTCACAGAAAACAATTTGGGATGTACATTTCATGGTTTATCTCAGTATTTGAACATTAATTGACTAACGCTCAAAAAATGATACGATGAAAGTGAATACTTGTAGGTACAATTAACACGCATTATATGTAACTGTTGCTCGCGACTTTGTCCGCGTGAAATTAAAAAATAATAAATAAAAAAACCTATGTTACTCAAAAATAAATTACCTTTCTACCGGTAAAGGAATTTTTTAAATCTGCCCAGTAGTTTTTGATTTATTTCAATACATACAAAAATACAAATCTTTCCTCTTTATGATATTAAGTATAGATGAGTTTTTGTTCTACCTAATACATTTTCCGATCACTGTAATATATGAACATAACGTTTTGTAAAATACAACTGTTTTTAATTCATTTTTCTTGTAAGAACTAATTGATTTCATTGCTATAAATCATTAATATACTCGTTGATTACATTTTATTTGAAGGTTGAATACATACGTCATACATATATGTCATAAATTTCAATATATCGCGTACACAAGATACTGTATCGCTTATCCTTTTGATAAATTTCAACCTTGATTTTTACAAACAACCTAATTAATATCAATACGAATTAATTAATATGTGAAAATTGTTAATACAATTTTCATTTTAGGATAAAATTAAAGAAATGAAGCTTTTCAAATCTAACGAGGTATTTACCAGTTTATATCAATTTTATAATAAACAAGTCATAACTAAGTTGAAGTTGAACAATCCTTAAAAAGTACCAAAACTTTTATAAGAGTCGAAACTTTTTGGAATATAAATTACGTGTTTATTTTATACCAAGAAAATATAAAATCTAATTTATAAAAAGCATTTTCATATTCTAAAAATAACTGTTTCAATTCTTCCAGTAATAGTTTATTTATGCGTAACGGCACAAGAATCTTGACAAGGTTTAAGGAACAGCGGTCGTGGAAGCCGGGTGGGCGGTGTAGTTTTCCCGCCACATTTAATTTTCCGGCAGGCTGTGCTCGGATACAGCACAAGTGTCTCGGCGCCGTCGCCCACGCGCGCCCTCTGGCCGATACTCGCTACACTCCTAGCGTCAAATTATTTTTTAAATGTCACTTATGGAGATACAGTCGTAAGGAAAATTTGTAAAGAGTAAAAGTGTACGATACTGAGTCTATAGCATTTTCAAATAGTGTTTGTAATTAGAAGATATCGAGTTTATGAAGTCGCCAATCTAAATTACAAAATGTTTAATTTTACTCAATGAAAAGTATGATTTTTTTCTGTATTTCAGAATAACATAAGTAATACGCTGAGTAATAATGGGAATTTAGGTGCTTTTCAATATTATCGGTTCCTAGTCATTCTGTTGTTAATATTCTTTCTTATGCTTGAATAAACAAGTTATCTTTTCTTGGTGAAAATAAATGTAGGCTTATTTTGTAACTAGACAGTTCTCTGCGCGAGTGTCCACGCAGCTGGCGGTGGGCGGGGGCACGTCTGCGTGACGTCACGGGCGCCGCTGTCGTCACTACGCCCCCCGTCGTCGGCCCACGCGCTCCGGGACTCCAATTTTCTCAATTTTCCGCGCCCCTGCCGCCGCCTGCGCCCACAGATAACCCACATACTACGACCAATAGACCTGATTTGCCTTACTCAACCTAATTCCTTTACTTAGGCGACAAACAGACTTCAGAGAAAAATATTAGCTCACAAAACTCTTAACAAATTTAAGCTTTACCTATATATATTTAGAAATATAAGTACCGTAGATGGTAAAGTGCCTTGTTCAGTAATTAAACGAAAACATTATCTTTTACGATAAAAACATTGGTTAATTTATGACATTGAATAACATTAATATTTTTAGACCTTATTAGATTCCTGTTTAGTCACAACTTCATTTTAAAACGACCTTAAGCATCGTAAACATCCTTAAACTACAATAATCAACCTGTATAATTAAATATGAATTTTCCGAAAGTTTTTTTTATCTGAACGGCTTAAACTATAGTATAGTAATAGACGCATTAACCTGCTACATTTAGAAGCGTGGGTTGGTACGATAACTTCCCACGCCTTCAACAATGGGCAGTTGTGAATGCACGTAGTACGTTACATCTAAAATAGATTTATTTGTACAACCACGCAATGCCATCCTGTCGGATTATTCTTAATACTGCTGTTTGACGTCATGGATACACTAAGGAAAGTTACATACATGACATCTACTTATTTGTTTGTTTGCATTGAGATGTCCGTACTGAACCGATTTCATAAATTCTTTCACCATTAGAATACAACATTATCACTAACATAGGCTATATTTTACATTAACAGGAAGTGTAGGGATGTTACAGAAATGAGACGTATATTCTTTGCCGATCAGGCGATGGTGGAACGGACCGCTAGTTAAAATTATATTTAAAATTCAGTTTAATTAGTCGTGTATGTTGTTGATAATGTTGATTTGGAATTAATTTGGTGGAAGGGGGACAAATACGCACTACTTTTGGATTTAACGGCAGACGGCCGTCCGCCGTTTTTTGCTTGTTTCTTGTTGCCAGTCGCTGACTGAGTCTCCCCGGAAGCGTCATGTTGCCACAGGCGTCACACAGTTGTATTCCTACCGTTTTTTACTATTGTTGGTAGCATTGGTAGTTTGGTATTTTATCGATTATTATTTATTAATTGCATTTGATATATTTTACATTTATTTTGCATATTTTAACAGTATAAAGTAAGTTATTAGTAACAGAGAACCTACTCGAAATGTATCAAATAGAAGAATTACAATTTAATAGATTAACATATGCGACAATTTACCTTTTTTAATATCAACAAACTGAATACAGAATTATGTCAGAGCGACGCTATCGTTCGTGATACGCGTAGGAAGGAAGCGAGATTTATCAACGGAAACTCGACTCAAAATTTTATTACAATTACTATATACTTGAGGCTTTGACTGAAGTTTACACTGGAAAGTACATCAGACAAATTACTACGATACTAGTACTATGAGTTACTTCTAGAAGATAAAAGAAAAGACAAACACGTCCACAAAAGACAAAGTTTCAACAAGAAACGGTATTTAAGTAAAAAAAAGTTCTACGAAAAAAGTCTAACAACGTAAAAAAAATATCGATAATTTTTCGCGAAATTTTTATAAAAATTTAAGCTATTCTTGTATTTAATTCATTCAAGAAAGCAGTAATTCTGTGCTCGCTTTAACTGTCTCCATCGTATCGGAATGTTATAATAAAATTACGAGAGCAATATAAACGCAACAGGTTGCTACCGTGGAAGTTAATAGTGTAGTTTGGACCAGTCGGTAGTCGGGTATAGTTCGACAATTTTTTCTGGCCGTTGAGACTATGTTACGATTTGATAGCACAAGACTAATCCGATAAAGAACTTAAGACATTCAGAGTAAATAAGGGATGTCAAGCTATTGTAATTAATTTTCACTTATAGCTATCGGGTCAGATAATTTTGTCGGACATTATCGCTTGCTCGTTGGACCGAGAGACAACCTGTTCGGAAACTGGTGTTCATGAATGCATTTTAAAACTGTGATCGACATGAAAGCGTGACTGTTGGGTGTAACGATTTCTGAACGTTGCATAAACATGGCGGCGTAATAGTCACAGAAAGGTTATTTTTTGATGTTCAAATGTTATTTAAGTGTGAAATTAGTCGAATTTCCAATCCAGGAAATATTTAACTTACAGGAATACTCCCATAAGAATAAACTTAGAGTTACAATACGATAGCCAACATCTACAAGTCATTCAGCGTAGGGTTTTTCAAATGCAATCTTAAATTCGACAGTTCATCGATTTCAAGTAGCATTATGATAATGCTAACGGGATTCCAGCTGACAATCGGAATGCCTCAAAGCGCGCGTCAAATCAACATTGTACGTAGCGCCATTCTCCATTCCAGCGCAGTCACGTGCGAATACGTAAATAAATCGTATTGTAGGGACGCAACTCGATTCATTGAATACAAATCGATTTAAATTCGAAACGCTTACGACTTTTTCTTACAATTAATCGTTTACAAATAATTTTACGACGTGTGTCTTTTTTGTTTATTGCGATGTTACGACGAACTTTTTAGTATAAATTATTCATGTGTAATCAATTCAGGAAAATCTTATACGATTATACTTAAAGGGAAATTTAGTTTTCCTTAAAATGTAAAACGTCTACTGAATTACATGTAACAATACTTTGGAACAATCATCATATACAATGTTTGAAATTAAACATACTTTTAATATTGTTATCTACAATATAAAGCAATATGTAATAAATTGATGTGATAAACACATTGCATAATAGAAACAAGTCGGAAAGTAGGCGCGGGACTGTCAGATAATGTTGTTGACAAGCGACAGTTAGCACCGGATTACCGCTATCAGAAGATGTAAACGAAATCGTACTAGTATTGGGATAAAAGCATTCAGCTTATTTCCTGGTATTGACCGCTAGATACACTCATAGCCAAAAGTATTTCCATATTTTATATACATTTTGCCCGCGACTCCGTCCGCGTGGAATTAAAAAAAAACAAAAGTGAGTAGCCTATGTGTACTTCCACACTATCCTCTACATGTATACCAAATTTCATCGAAATCCGTTCAGCAGTTTAGGCTACAAACTCTAACAAACATCCATCCATCCATCTAAACTTTCGCATTTATAATATTAGTATGAGTATGATTAACGTACAAATTTAACTAGGGGTCTTGAAGGCAATAAAAATTACATCAATTGATCGCATTTTACTGTGGATTTTCACTGATTATCTAATTAGTAACTTAGCCATATAATTGATGATTGTATCATAACTTGTCAGAAAATACGGGACAAAACTACATGGATATCAGTTGAGCCGTGCTTGCTTAGTAGGGGCACTGCCGCGCCCCAAGATAAAAGTATCTGAGTGAAATGAACTCGTGTGTCGCAAGGAATGTAATTGCTCAATTGCCATTGCTACGGTTACCCGCGTAGATAACGTCACGGGTGTTACCAGCTACAAACATTCATGTTTATACGTTTATGATACAGGTTTGAGGAGACATCAAACAGGCAATATGTAAATTATGGAATAAAAATGGCCATAAATCTAAATCTACAAGCTAAGATGAAACGTCATTTTCATTACGGAATAGAATAGACATTATGAAACATTTTTTCTTTGCAGGAATAGTGTTGGAGAAGGCAGCGTTTTTTAAATTTTATTTATAAGCAAGCGAGCATTGTAAAATATTTTAGGGAGAT
>LD688932.1:6746815-6757573 GCA_003118335.3 Papilio memnon
GAGCCACCGACGCAATATTGGGATACGTAGTTTAAATTACTTTTACAATAATAATATTTTAGTAGGTAAAACAGTAAATACTCAAAGAAATTTGCTTACTTTCATCCCTCACATTCCTTTTTTTTTAAAGTAAATATAATGTCGAGAAGTATTGACATTATCTGCAGTGGAAACCCACAGATTTACTGTACGCTAGAAAGGTCAAGATTACGCGGACAATCTAGCTTATTGCTTAAATTGAAACTTCCGATATTGCTATCTCTTTCTGACACAACGGGACGTCAGCCGAGGTCCCGAGTCCCGCGCATCGGCTGCACCGCACACGTGACTTTTGAACCCTTTGTTTCGCAGGGTTGTACAAAATTACAAATTTAAAATCATACCATACAACGTGTATGAACGAATTGCAATGTTGTAATCATTGTGACATTTAAAATAAAAAAAGAACTCAATGTATCACAAACATTGATGAAAAATTAAATGATTTTTTACTTTCAAAGGAGGAATTACATTAACTGCTGTCGTTTAATGTAAATCAACTACAATCTAATTTTGGACAACCCTATCTTGAATGAGTAAGAGTACAATGGATGTTTTAACATAGACTAACTGTCAGCTATATTGTTTGACCCCACGCCAATGCCAATTCGAAGGCACCAGTGTCAAAAAAACTATACACCAAGTTACATTATTTTTAACAATGGAACATATTCATTTGCAATCATTAAAATTAATAAAGACGTTTAACAATGTTTACAGTTTGTTATTTATAAATATAACATACTAGCTTTCGCCCTCGACTCCGTCCGCGAGGAATTAAAAAAAACAAAGGTGAGTAACCTATGTGTTCTTCCAGACTATCCTCTACGTCTATGCCAAATTTCGAGATCCGTTCAGCTGTTTAGGCTACATATTCTAACATCCATCCATCCATCCAAACTTTCGCATTTATAATATTAGTAAACTATTGAAATTATGTATTGCTTTTTTTTAAATAATAACGACCACTTGAATTCGCAATTGCAGAAGCAGACACCTTTAATCTAAGCACAGAAAGAGATTCCCATTAGAAAAGTTTAGGGTAAGCGAATAATTGGGTCTTTGGCAGACTCATTAGATGAAACGCGGTATTAAATCCACTTCACGCTTGTCTTCTATGTAGTTTATACCAAATATTCAGAATCAATATCTTAGATTGTTGGTCTGATAAGATATAAATAAAGAATTACTTACGGAGATCTACTGAGATACCGATGGGGATTCAAAGGCTTCTGACTCATTGGACTTACCTGCAAAACCAAAATGACTCATTAATTGACCGCATTTATTTTATTGATTTAAAATAATGTATATTAATTGGTTGTAATTAACATTTCATCAATCAACTATCGAAATGAAAATCTTCGAAAAAAATTAGGGTAAAAAAAACTATTAGAGTGATCTAAACAACAAACTCAGTTATCAAATACGCAATATCTCGTTTTTTATTGATAATCTGCATAATTAAGGAAAGGAAATTACACAAAAAAGATGCTATTAGGTTTTACCAAACATAAAAAAATGAATGATAGAAAATTTCCTGCAACTCGTAATCCAGTATTCAATAAGTAAGGGCCCTAGGATGTTAGCTAAAGGAATGCTAAGAATGTTGTACCAAGACACCAGCAGTTGCTGCGGATCCGTTCTTTATGAGGCGACTTTCACTGATCTTTTATCACGTTGCCATTGTGAAGGACAATAGATTCTCACTTTCACACGCCCTCTGATCGCCTGGTACTTGATTGATTTACAGACAATAAATAACAGTACATTGTTGGCAGAATTCCAAAGCGGAGTTTCAAATAATGGATGTCCGTTAGTTTATTTAAAATATAAAACTGCTTTTTAAAAGGTTACTTTTGCGTTTTTTTTTAGTAAATACGCCAACAAAATTAGATATGATCGTTAATATTTGTTTATTGTGACTATTTTAGACTTGCGAGTTACAAATATTTTTTGTTTTATGATATCACTAGGTCCGCATGAAATTAAAAAAAAAACAATAGTAAGTATCCTATGTGTTCTTCCAGATCCTCTTAATCTATGCCAAATTTCATCGAGATTTGTTGAACCGTTTAGGATACGAACTCTAACATCCATCCATCTAAACTTTCGCATTTATAATATTAGTAAGATTTTTTTTTCTAGAACAAACATCAATCAAAACTGTATGTATTATCGTTATGTAACCATCATCGGATACGTGTGCGGATTAAATCGATAATGCTATTATTAGGTCTGTAATTATTTTATCAAATCAATGCAAATCTTTTGTAAACATCTCTTATCAGTTATTATATTTTAAGCGCACGTGTGGATTTAAAAAACGTAACAGCAACTATACGTTGATTTTATTTAATCTGTTATAACATGTGATCATTCGATTCCGTCTTAATTATTTAAAAAAAAATACTCACTAGTGAATTGAACCTACTTTGAGCATTTGAAACCTTTTCTCAGTAGATACAAAAATTTAAGTATTTCTTTAATCTTATATGATTGAATTGCCTTTAACATTCGTATGAAAGGACGCGACTCTTACTTAACCTAAAAATAGACTTGGTTGTCGCGGACGCTATCATTGCGCAAGCAGGGGCGGGGGTCCGGACAAATTGCTCCTACCACTTGTATCTGACATTTAAAGAACCAGAATGCTGTCGACCTTACTTATAAAGTTCTTACAAGACTGTTAAGCCTTCTACAAGTTACCTAAGTTACTTATGTTATCCCAATCGAATAGTATTTTACACGAAATGAAAATTAAAGATTACTATAGAATACAATCGTTTGAGCTTTGTTTTGATACAGGGGTTATATCATCATCACCAGCTCACTATATGTCCCCACCGAGGGCCTCGGAGCCTACCCTAAAGTTAGGGTGACTAGGCCATAGTCGACCACGCTGGCCAAGTGCGGGTTGGTTGACTTCACACATATCTTCGAATTTCTTCGCCGATATGTGCAGGTTGCATCACGATGTTGACCGTAAGAACGTCGGGTAAATTATGTATGTATGAAAATTCGAAACATCGATAAATCACATTGGTACATGGCGGCGGGATTTGAACCCAAGACCTGTAGATTACAAGTCAAGTGTTTAAACCACTGAGCCACCGACGCTCTGGGGTTATATATAATAGATTTACAATATTGAGAATATTAGTGGTTAGCTATGAATACCTAGATCACTTCTTGATGGTCCCCTTTAGTACATGATTGATATATGCGTATAGCGTGCAAGTGTAATCAACCGTCTACCGCGTGCATCTGTTAGAGTCGCTAACCAACTGTCTTAAAACAGGATACATGCTTAATTACCCTATAATTTTATTATAATCTGCTCCTCCCAGTTACTTTTCGCCTTTAAACTTTCGTTTATTATGCAATATTGTTATTTACTTGATTTTTATGCTTTATCTTAACCTTTACCCGTCTAGCTTTTAAGTTTACTCTTACAGTAATGCTTAACTCGTTATTTTTTCCCTTTTTTACTTCTTTTGGTATGCTCTAGATCTACTTTAGTAATGTGTAAATATTACTTCGTGTATAAAATTTTAAAATCTATTATTATTAGTACAGTAGTAACCGAAATTAACTGCACATGTGCCAGTTATTTACGTTAAATACAAGGAAAAAAAATAATTATCAGGAATATACGAGGATAACAGAAACACAAGCAAATAAATAAATTTTATATCAAGTAAATGGTCATTATCATCAACTTCTGTCTGTCCATTGCTGGACATATGCCAAAATCAACAAACAATGGATAGAAATTATCTAAGTAAGAATTAACTTAAAGACATAGCCATTGAATCATTACAATGTATTTTTCCTGATATATTATAATTCATAAACAGTGCAAAATGTTATCAAGGATTTTATAATGTAAAAAAATAATAAATAATAACTGGATACAATAATTAACAAAAAAAAATGTCGCATTCATTAAAAGTCCTTCTACTCGATTTAATCGATACGAAAACATTTTTCGCCAATGGAAACCCACGGCAAAGTATATCTCAGTTTTTTCACTATCAAAAATCTTAAGACATATTGTGACAATCCTAATCCGTTGTATAGCCTAGCAAACCCTGGCTGGGCGCAGCCAGTTGGCCTTCGTACCAGTCCGCACCACCGGCAACATACTTTGCCGTACTCTCTCCACACATTACAAAGCACTGCAATACGAGTAAGTGTTATTGTAAAACTAAAAATATCGTCATTTTATATTTTAACTAAAGACGTAAAATATCAATGAAATGTCAGTCATAGGTTCAGATTGTCTTATGGTCACTAGTTTGTCGGGAACTCAACTTTGATATTAAGATAAGATTAATTGAGATGTTAAGTTATTAGTATTTGAACCGACGAAGTACAATTTTACAAATTAATACTTAAAATTGTAGTTTATTGGAATCATCGTTATCGTTGTTTAATTAGTAAATATATAATATAGCTAAGGACGTTTATTTCCTACCCATTTCAGTAAAATTTCAATATATGCTAAATAGAATCTGTACAATATTTATCATTTAACTTTTAATGTACATTTTTATACCACATCAGTCAGCTGGAACGTGAAAATTGGCAAAAAATAATTATTCAGTAAACGCTTGCATTTTTTTAACCCAGTTTAGAGGCTTGCAACACCGAGCTGTTTCTATGTCAGTGAACTATAATAAATCAGACGGAAAATATTACGCAATTCAGTTGACAAACTGGTGCATCTGATTAAACGAGATGCGCATGCGTTTTAATACAGCTGCATATGTGTGCAGAAACATTTTTTTTGCTATCACGAAATTCTATCTAGATCTAAAATCGTTTATAATAATCTAAGACCTAATTTTTAAAACTGACCGAGTTTCTTACGTAGCAAGATTTGGATCTTGTTGAATAAGGAAATTTATGTGACCTAAATCTAAAGTCTCAATTAAAACGAGCTTTAACGACTTTTAATCTTACGGGACAGGGCAGACATCATCAACAACGTTATTAATCGATATAATGCGACGATCTTTGTCATAAAACGACACGTTAATAAATTTAGATTCATCGTAATTTCCGTACCAAGTTTTATTTTTAATGAATACGGGTTATTAAAACAATGTCACGGACCTACGGGTTTAACCGTGTGGTTAATTTTGTAAAGTTTATATTTAATTTGCGATTAAATGCAATAACAATTTTAATTGGCACTGCACGTTTTCACTGTATACAAGGAATGGTAATAAAACCCAAACAAGTTCTGTAATTAACTTTGATAGGAACCTTCAAGGGCGTTAATATGATAAATATTATTTCGTAAATAACCTTTCCTTTCCGTACCAGTAACTGTCACTTTATATTGACATGATTGCGAAAGCCAACTGGATAGAAAAAGGCAAAGACCGTAATTAGAAGACAAGGCCACTCTTAGCTTTTCTTTGATGATTAAATGAGGTTATACAGGCGGTTCCTTCTAATATATATTTCCAACAAAGAATTAAGTAACTATCTTTTGAATATTTGCAACTATTTGCTCCTATAATTTTCGATTGGTCTTTCATAATTATTTATAACCCCATTTGTTTAAAATAGGAGCTGCCGAGTAAAATCTCCGAGCAGAAGCTAGTATTTTAAAAACAAACATAAATATATTACCTACGTATTAATTACGTGAAGGTAAAAGCACCGTAGAGGGAGATTGTTTATCCGAAATCGGTATAAATGTGAACGTGTACAGGTTTCTGATGTCTTCTCACAGCTCGATATTAAGATCAACTTTACCTAATATGAGACAGACACTTAAGGTCTGCAAGTGCCCATTGCCGTGTGAAAATAACGAGGTCTGTACAAAACAACATTCAAAATCAATAAATTTATATTTATTATACAGATTTAGGTAATTTCAAAACAGAATATAATTCTCGTATTTTTACAACATATTAAAATATGAGTTTTTACAAAAACAGCGATAGTCACCCTCTATCATAGCATTAACTGATAAATTTAGTGATCAAAAACGTTGCTTGCTTACATTTTAACAATAATTTCTTCAATACTAAATCTGAAATTTATAGTAACATACAAACAGGCTCCTAGTGCTTAACAATATTATTCTCTCTGAATCATAATAGCTGGCATAAGTACTGCACGAACTTCATAAATCCGGAACACGTGCGCTGCATGCATTTACGTCATATTAAACCTTGATTGGCATTTCGCAAACGACCGCCGCTCTCAAAGCTGCATTTCACGCTGCTAAACAATCGATTGTTGTCCAATAGATGTTATCTGCAGAGCTATGCATTCAACTATGTTGTAATTCACAACATAATCCAAATATATAAATATACACACGCGAATATATTCTTAGGTAGATGTAGACGCAAATTGCATTGGCTTAACCCCTTGGGTACGGATTTCTTTGAGAAAATATTTGCATGTGGAACGGAAATAATTTTTGGTTAACCCCATGGGGCTCTCCTAACCTCCGCTCTTTGTAAATTCGTAGACTCATAAGATTAAGACTAGATTAAGATTAGTTTAAGCACACTGCACAATACACGCAGACTCACCTCACAGCGAAATCACACACACACCACATAAATGGACGACATTCCGTATCAAATAGCGGAATGTCGTCCTAAAAGGATCAGCGATACACTCCACACCTTTAGATTAAATTAGGATAAAAAAAACCTCTGCTCTTAGGTGAAAAAAGTGAATGCCGTGTCTCAGACGGCAAATGTACCCAAGGGGTTAATAAGCTAAATGAACTCAAAAAGTATGAAATTGCAAGTTAATATCCAAATATTAAGTGATCTTAGATTTAATTTGTGTCCACATCTTACATAGCCCACAGAATTTAGCTGTAATTCTGGCAAGAGATGTTTTAATTTTAATTTATCACTTGTTATGGTCGATTTCGTTTTGTCAAAGCAATATCTGTTGCATCATTTAGAAAGTGTACCGTTAAGAAATGTAACAAACGAGCGTTTAAATCTCCTCGCGTGCCGTACGTCAAGATTCTCGCCAAGGGAGACGAGTTTATGCCACTGGCAAACTGGCACCAGAGCTGATGTGAATTGCAACTTTTGACATTTCTAAATGTTGCAACTCATTGGTATTCCGACGTTATATGAAATATTACGGAATAAAAAGAAATTATCGTTTTTTATAAAAAGTCAAACCCCGAAGGTCTTATTACTGTAACTGAATGTTGAGTTCCTGGTTTGTATATAGATAACATTTACGAGAGTCAACCTAAGATGGATATTACAGTCTTTTATTTTATGTCTTTAATTTCGATCGAAGTTCTATTAATAAAGGTTCCGACCAGCCTTTTACATTAACTGATAGTTCGTAATATGTAGTGCTTTGTACCTACGACTTAGTATTAAGTTAGCTGAGAATCGCTACCGCAGAGGTGATATTCTCGTATGTATATTTCGAAAAGACATAACTTTTTTTATTGACAACAAAAGAGCTAATTATTACAATGATCCAATCTCCTGTTATGCAAAGTTTAAATATAATAAAATAAAACAGAGATAAAGTTATTTATATACTAGCGTGACCTAATAATAGGTCTCATTATCGCATAGTTAAATAAATATAATTATTGTCAATAAAGGCAGGAGTGACAAAGAGTCGCGTGTTAGTACGTTTCGTGATCGACTAGCCACGCAGTGCTTCCCATACTTTTAATTACACTGCATTGTTAACTGAACGGAAACAAGCATTGTACTCGCGGCAAATCGCAACAAACTCCTCGCCGACGGAAATAATATTATCGCACGACTTAACACTTGCAAGCAAGTTCGTGAATGATTTTGTTCATAGCTGTTCTTGAAGTAGACGAAGAAAAAACATACAGACGAATGAGCAATTCCTTCTTTTTGGATGTCGGTTAAAAATAGAAGAGCAGACAGTCGCGAAAAACAAAATATAGTCAACATGTTGTTTTATGCCATCTATATGCAGGCTTTAATATCAAAGGCAAGGAATAGAAACTCAGTAATGGGTATGGGCTAAGTGTTTAGCAGTTAAAATGAACAATTCTATAAAAAAACATTACGAATGTAATCAAAAGAATGTTTTTATAAGAACTTTTAGAAATACCGAACAAATACTGTTAACGAAAGTTTACAAAAACATTTAATGAACAAATCTTTTATTCGTTAGAAAAGCGCGGTCATTTTCACCGATCTCTTAACTTTTAATGGTTTTATTATCGAGTGGCAGATAGCGTGCCGAATTCTCGGCTACGATTCTCCGAAAACATGGAAGAGTCTAATTTTAAAATGATTGTCATAGATCAATAGAACAATTTGCTACAAGTATTTGGACAACCTTTACGGTACTTTTTGGCGGAAATATACTTATTTTTTTTTATTGAAATTGTTTACTTCGACCAATCCAAGCAAAAAAAGTTACATTTCATATGGGATCCCTAATGACATGTAAATCTTTTCGTTGGTGTGCGACAAGTTTCAATACAAACAATACGCAGATGCAACTTGTTTGTGACCGGTGGCGTGAAGAGCACGCGTGAGCGCGTAGATCTCTGATAAGATAGTGGCCATCGTGGGAACGGACTCACTCGCGCCAACTAGCGCCGCAATTAGCCTCTCTCGGATCACTGATAATTGAAATATTATGATTGACAAAAAAGTCATATGCACCTATATTTAGTGCTTGTATATTCTACAAAACAATTAACAAAAACCACAAATTTACATAACATTTTCAAATTAACAACTGTCAACGTTAAAATTATGATGCCATTAAAGGCTGGTAAGATATTACGACAGAAAAAATGTTCTGCTATCCATGCGAAGTCGGGGTTGTTAGTATTATTCAGTTATTGTAGTATACTCTAATCATAAATTATAAGTTAGTAACAGGTACGCTGCAAGGGAATTTCCGTTATCGCGGACGCGTCGCGAATTGTTTCGCGCGTAATTGCGATTTCTGCCGCCATCAGGCCGGATGACATAAAGCGTAGCATTTTACATTATTTTCCTATTATTTTTCACTTTACATACACTCATATTGCACGTCAATGAAAATAATTTACGACAATACTAAATTCTTTTAGTTTATTTTGTAATTTAATGTGATTGGTATTTTGTATGTTTGCCCTTGTCACGTTTCGGTGATAAGAAAGTGAAAAACTGTAGGCAATTATTACGTCTGTCAAACCTGATTTCGATAAGGGACTTAAAACTTTATTTCTTTTTTATTGATACTCGTATTGTCAAGAAATACAATTGTGTAATGCTTAAAATGCGTTAGACTTTTAAAAATATATCCAGGACTCGGAACAGTGAAAAGTCAGATAAATCGTTTAGTTTAGTTAACCTACACTAAACCCTTAGCAATCACTTAACGTCTTTGAGTCGGCAGTAAGAAAGAGAAAACTGGTAAATTAAACTTATTTATCGTATATTAGATAAGTACAGAGAATATAATCATATTATGGGATTACAGATGAAATAACGTCAGAACGTAACGCGAGAAAATTGCAAATACAGTCCGAGTTTACGCTTTCAAGCACCGGCAGCGTCGTTTCCTTACTACAGATATCCACCGCTTACAATATTTACAAGACTATTATTTAGAGACATTTATGTTAAGAAGTATCAGTTATAAAGTTATAATCAATGTTGCTATAAGACAAACATATTTTTTTGGTTACAAGAGTTGCTAATCAAGTTTTCTTTCTTTTCCATTCACCTTTCACAAGTCACTGGCCAGTTATTTCTCGATGGCCAGTGACAGCTATTAAATATGTTTACGTTAAATAAAAAAACAAATACGAGGCGACGTAACCCATTGTCAAAATACGAATAACATTTGAATTCCTTTCACGCGAATGCGATAATAGGCGTTAATTCGGTGTGTTTATTTGAAATTGGCAAGTAGACGGAGTGCGGGCAATTCGGGGTTCGTCGACCCCGCGATACAAACCCGAACTAGACGGGGCGAGTTACCGTACATTCGACATTGCGTTTTTGTGTACCTTTTTTACTAAATGGTTTTTATATGTTCACGACCGTTAGTTGACAGCGGTGTAGATTGTAATCTAATTAAAAGAAAAAACATGCAAATAGAGCGACGCCTCTTTTTAATTCGGTTATAAAAATTACTGAAGTGTTTTATAATAAACTAGCTTTCACCCGCGACTCCGTCCGCGTGGAATTAAAAATAAAACAAAAGTGAGTAGCCTATGTGTTCTTCCAGGCTATGCTCTACATCTGTGCCAAATTTCATCGAGATCCGTTCAGCCGTTTAGGCTACAAACTCTAACAAACATACGTCCATCTATCCATCCATCCATCTAAACTTTCGCATTTATAATATTATAGTAAAGTAATTAGTAATTAGTAACATTGATTTATGAAAGTGAATTGCTAAGTATGTACATGTAACAATGGCTAAATAATTACATATAAGGTGCATAAAACACAACAGTGGCCACAGCCTATTGATGAAGCATATAAACTTTGGAAAAAAATTGCACCTATATACAGTATCGCGAATGTTTATACAAGCAGTGTACAAACATAACTGTATATTTAATGATTTAAAATGTCAGTGTTATCACTCTGACTAATTCTAGAAATAAGATTGATTCGCGGGACTACAATTATCGCTTTCGCAGGTGTGGAGTGGACGGTTTTAGCAGCATATCAAATGGCGCACTGTTCATATTATTACTCTGTGGTT
>LD688932.1:6778944-6791051 GCA_003118335.3 Papilio memnon
ACGCAAATTATTGTAAGTACTATAAAACATCCCTTAGTGTAAGTAGTACTAAATGAACATTGCAGTTTTAGCGATAATTAAATTTTTAGGTGCAATTCATAGTAATGTGATCAAACATATAACAAAAAGTATATTATAATTTGAAGTCTTTATTATCGCAATGTTAACGTGAGTAATTGTATGCAAATTATTTATTGATGCACTTATTATCGTGGCATTTATAAATTGTTGTCTAATTGTGTCGGGCGGAGCAGAGGACAGCTCGCTATGGATTACGTACGGATCGCGTGCCCCATTTACCTTGTGCCACTACACTGTCTGACGCTTTGTTTATCGCCGTTCGCTATTTTTATTTACAAAACAACCACTGCTTACTATCACCATAACAAGGTCTATAGTTAAGAAAGACAATGAAATTAACTGGAAAATCCAAATAATAAAAATGCACAAGTGTTAATTAAAAAAAAAGTTATGAGTATTTCTAGTATGGCGACCATTTATTTTCTAGTTTTTTTTTTAAATGTAACATTTTAAATTTAGAACGCGACATTGATTATGCCACATTTTGAGCTCAAGGAAAAGGCGACAATCGGATCCGGTATTTTGATTAAAATTAAACGAAACCATTTAAAACATGGAACTCCGAAATCCTTGTTAGCTTGATTTATTACACCTTCAGTGACGTGATCGATTAAAATTGTCGACTGCCCTTTAACGATTATTTCCGCTTTTAATAGCCTACAACATACTGCTCACTTACTGAGACATTTTAAAAAAACTCTTATAGTTGAATTAATTAGGTTATTAGGAATTTTCATTAAATTAAAATCAACAGGAAAACGTATATTTCAATAATAGTACCCAATTTATTTTATCAATAACTTGAAATATACGATATTTTTAGTATAAATTATCTATTTCTGACGACAAGGTATAATTGCATTTTTTAAATCTATCAACTCCATTGGAATGTCTCTGAGTCATTTGATCACAAGTGAATGGTGCGCTAGTGTACAAAGGAGAGAGCGAAAATCGTTGTCGTATCGTTGACGTCCCGTGAGTTATGAGTCAACCCACGTCCAGGAATTTGTGATTCATTGCCATTCCTAAACGTTTTAGGGAACGGGACAAACCAAACCCAATATGGAGGCTTTTTATCTAAACCTACAATGCTTTCAAGTTGTGATCGTAGATTGCATTTCATTGAATTATTGCATGTTTGAAATTATAAAGACTTCCAGAAGGTTCTAGAATGCTGGTGCATTTTCCGTTACTTTGGAAGGCATTGCATTACAGTCCAATTTGAAATGCATCGCTATCAACCATGCGTAACTTCAATGCCGTTTGTTTAACAAATAGAATTTCTACACTCATCGAATATATGAACAATAGCTTAACGTTTTTATAACTTGACGGCATTTTTTTTTATATTACAAGGTGGCAAACGAGCAAGCGGCCACCTGAATCCACCAAAACGGCGAAGCGACCGCTGTGCCGATAGACATAGCAGATGCGTTGCCTACCCTAAATCGACGGAGGAGGAGAGGCACAAAGAGGATATTTCCTATTATTATGCGTCTCCTCCACCGTCAAATCCACGTTCCCTTTACATCCTATCCTTATGAGAAAAAGGGTGGGAGGTCATCTTATACCTTAAAATACGATCAACTTAGCACAAATTTTCGTTCTCTAACGCCTGTATTAAATTATTACTAACTAGCTGTTGCTCGCGATATTGTCCTCGTGAAAAAAAGTAAAAGAATGTTTCAAATCGGCCCAGTAGTTTTTTTATATTTCAATACATACAAAAATACAAATCTTTTTACGGCTTAAACGGCTGAATGGATCTCGATGAAATTTGGCATAGATGTAGAGGACAGTCTTGAAGAACACATAGGCTACTTACTTTTGATTTTTTTTAATTCTACACGGACGGAGTCCCGGGCGAAAGCTAGTGTTAGTAATGTGTCGTAAATCGATCTTATAAGAACACATTATTCTGTCTTTTAAAAAAAGATAATGTTTTGATTGGGAATAAAGTTGTTATACAGTGTAAACTCGCCGTTATGTTATTGGATTTGTCCTAATCCTAATTTACTTATGACATACGCGATGCGCTCGGCCCAGATTCATTGCAAATGATATATTACGTAACAATTACGTGAATCATTTGTTACACATCGTGATAAATGATCCTGTCGTCGATTACAGACACATCTTATGTCATCTGCTTTCACCACGTTTTTACATGTGATAGAGAAAATTTAATTTCGTTACCACCATTTTTTTTAAAGAATAATGTTCTTTGGAATATTATAGGACTAACTGTTATTCGCAACTTCGCCCGCGTGAAATAAAAAAATTATTAAAAATATAGCCTATGTTCACAGATAAATTATCTTTCTAACGGTTAAAGAATTTTTGAAATCGGCCCGGTAGTTTTTACAAAAATGCAAATTTTTCCACTTTATAATATTAGTATAGATGAATAGACGATAAACATAAACTAGGAATACATTGAATCGTTTGAAAACTGTGAGTAGAAAGTGTATTCTAGAACAAAAACATTTTCTAGCACATTGAAATCCTTGAAGTCCTTATAAGCCGGACACGATCTTTATTCTTTGTAAGTGAAAAAAAGCGCGGTTAAATGCATAGTAATAAAATGGCGTCAGTTGTAAGTGCATTCGGCGACGCTGTGCACTTTAATTGGATTTTTATCGGCGTGCGATTACGTAATTGAGATTGTGCAGAGAAACTCAGTCGCTCGCCGAAATGTGCCCTCCGATAACCCAGGAGAACGTACACTCTAATAATCGATTAAAAATTAAAGATTATTAAATCATGTCCCGTTAAATTAATTTAAAAACTTCTTAACTGATTTTCATTTATGTGATTAACGCACATAATAAACTAGTTAACCATTTCGGGTAGGTTAACAAAAGACTGACGCCTTCTAAAGTTCAATTGAGTTTTTTAATCTCATTTAACTCAATAACATTCAATACATAAATGGAAAGTTGGTTACAAACTGACCCTGGACGACTGCCTGTATTCATCCCTCTCATTCTCCTTGAAAGAACTGAGATAACATTAATGTCTGTACGGATGTTTCGGCAGTGTAAACAGTAGTCGGAACGTCGGACATGTTTGACATCGGAAGCACGGTCGTCGATTCGTTTGTGAAAGTTTACATTTTGACTGAATGGCAGGAACGAGGCACGTTTTATAATCTGTATCAATAGATATAGATAAAAGAGAAACATTTCGATTCTCTCACGATCCGTGTTTCTTATGGACGGGTTATAAAAGAATTATATGCTATCGAGTATTATTGAGATTTATCGATTTGGATATGAGACTAGATTTGATGCAAAAATACAACACTGTATTAGAGGTAAGGGAAGATTGGAAGAGCGATTCAAGAGAAAATTTAAAGTGGATTTGAATTCACGGCACTTTTTGCAAACAGATGAATAATGCCAAAAATATATTTAGGTGTCTGTGTGTTGACGCACTATGAAACATCGGCTAATGCTGGGATTTATTCGAAAATAACATTATTTTTGTTTCCATTACACATTACGCATAGTAATCTAAAAGGACTTGATCATACGCCGAAAATCCACCCCCGCACCAAATCTATTTTTCATATTGACCGCAATATGTAATATTTTGTTATCAACTTGGAATAAGTGGATTACTCGAGCGTAGGCGAATAAAATTTATCGCCTGATAACGTTTAACTAACTGAACTTCGTCTTACTGGGGTTACGTAAACTACGACAATCGCCGGTGAAATCGACCACTATGAGTAGTGGAACTAGTACCTTACTTTACTGGTGAAAAAAAAATCAAGAAATTAAAGCGTTGTTTTTTTAAATACGCGTTTCAAAACGTTACGTTATTCCACTGATAAAAACGACAATGTAAAATATTTTGCGAAACAATTTCATAATTCACTTTTTTATCATTATTTTTTTAATGAACCGTATGACAGGTTTGTTTTTGTTTCGCGTTGGCAACACAATGGTTGTGTTTTAAATATCCATAAGCAAACAGGAGATTCATTATCTTGCGACTATTGTGAGTAAGGTGACCGCAACATTACCTCTGTCACATTGACCCGTGCATTTATCTCCGCACGATTATATAAGATAGCGTTACTTACTTCATTTGTGCCAGTTCCAAAAACTACGTTACCTTTAAACTATCGTGACGTAAATGCCATTACAACCGCATTTTGTTAGTTTCGGCACCAACCATTTTTGGGCCATATGATGCCTGAGTTAGAATCTATTTTCATTTGTCTCCTGTATTCAAAACGATTAGTGATTGATTCATAATTTCAAAGATTAAGTTAACAATAATCGTTATAATGTAACTTATTGGTTTTATTTTATTCTACAATATTAACGGTCAATGAATGCGAATCAAGATTATTCTAATTTTAAAATAAACTATCGCAAAATTATTACGGAAAACGTATCTCTACGATTTTATTCTTATCGAGCTTCACTTTGACCTTTAGTTATAGAACATTGTAGTTTGCTGAGACACCATGTTGGCGGACTGTTATCTGCCTTGGCCGAGCCACTGACGGATCTAGCGGACGAAGTTCGCAGCACGGTGTTAAAGGCTTTACAGTCAATTGTATCTATAGTAATATTATCTATCTATTTCTTGTTTATGGCTCTCCCTCAGCGGATTGGGCCAGTGTCGAGTGTTTTATAGTAATATTATAAAAAGGCAAGATTTGTATTTTTGTATGTATTGAAATAACTTTAAAAAACTACTGGGTCGATCTCAAAAATTCTTTCACCATTAGAAAGGTAATTTAACTGTGAGTAGCATAGGCTATGACTTTTATTATTTTTTTTAATTTCACGGGGACGAAGTCGCGAGCAACAGCTAGTATGTTATATAACTCTTTATGGTTTGTCATTATGTATGTTTTTGTGTGTTTGTTTGTATTTATATGGTTCAGGTATTTTGTATAAGGACTGACTTGTTCTAAGGAACCAAATTCCCTATAAAAATAAGGAGAAAAAAACATTGTAGTACGATTAAAATATTTATTATTTAACTAACTGCTTTACAATTTGTACTCTTTTGTGTTAGAAGCAAAGACTTTGGGTCATTATTATTCACAAACACCTGTGTTCTCTTTGTCATAACAAACACAGATGTATAATTGTTAAGTTAGTATATAAAATATAAATTATAATGTTACATGCATCAAGTGTTTCTCCTAATTGGCGAATAACGATAAAACTGTACATCGCAAGAGGAAAACTATTATTTTCCTGTACCGAAGCTGTCTTGTTAATTTATATCATAGCTTGTAATGCATTTACATTTTAAAACTACAAGTACTAATTGAAATTAATTATTTCATGCATTACATCTATACGTAATATTTATTAATAACTTCGTCATGGAATTTTTACTTAAATTAATTTTCCGTTAATTTATATTATCTCGTCCCTGTTGTTTTTAAAGAGAGTGATAGGGATTGTGAGTATGTTGTACAGGTGTTACGACATTGAAGAACTGAGATATGTAAAGTCAAGTCCTTTTGCCGAACGACCTTGACTTTTGCCTGACCCGTTCACGGATTCAATTGCTATTTAAAAACCGGCAAACAGAAAATAATTTATCTTTAATTTGAATAGTTTTGTATTTTTCTTTTAATATAGTTTTAAAGATAGATTAATCATATGGAACAGATTGCATATTTTGTTATCAAATCTTCAAATAAGACGTGACTGTTGTCTAGTGAGATTACAGGTTATAAAAATAACTATATAATAACTGCTATCATTTACATCATAAAATCTAGTTACAAATTAAGTCAGTATTGCAATAACACATTAAAATAGGTAGAGTTCAATCATATTGGTAATGCGCATTCGTGTCTAATCATAAAATAGTTTTACCAATGGTTTACGTAACGCCGGTTATCGGTTTGGAATTAGTTGACGTACCACGTGCGCCTTATCGATGCAGCCGTGGGATCGTTTCGATACGTTACCGTGAAAAAAATCGAATAACTCACAATTTTAAATTAACAATATTTCAGGGTGTGGATATATAATTACCTATATCCATTAATAAACATAAATAAATAAAGGAATTGAAAAAAAAAGTTTAGGCGACTCTAATTATTTATTTATTATTGAACATAAGTAATAGATTACATTAACTATGTTAGAAATATCGTGTAAAAATGAGTTTAATTTGTTGACAGGAATATTCTCATATTATATTATAGTTGTACTAACTTTTTCCCGTGACTCCGTCCGGGTGGAACAAAAACAAAAACAAAGTAGCCTATGTGTTCTTCCAGACTATCCTCTACATCTGTACCAAATTTCATCGAAATTCGTTCAACCGTTTAGACTACAAACTCTAACAAACAACCATCCATCCATCTAAACTTTCGCATTTATAATATTAGCCAGTAAGCAAGTATTAGTATGAATATGATAACAGTACTCTAGAAACAGTTTGAATTTTTGATAATTGAAATAATTACCGTAATATTGGATAGTAATACAGTAAAACAGAGTTTAAATTGTATCTATTTCTTATGCAGCCTATATCTATATTTACATAAGTTAAAATTTAATAGTTAAAAGTTATTACTAAACGTACGTTTTAATATTCAACATGTTCCTGTTTTATTCGCGTACCGCTAACTGAAATGCTAATTAGAAATTACGTTTTTTGCGTCCGTATGTTTTTGCTCCTAGGATAGATTTTATGAATAGTAATTTTCGTAACAAGTAATCGTTAGTAATTTCCTGCATTATAATACATTCATTTCCTATTTCAATAATTAGTTAGGGCGTTTACTGTTCGCATAAAATGCTGTTCTTGCATATTTAGAACATTTTCTTAGTATTCCCTAAATGTAATTTTAATCTTTCATTCGAATATATCCTAGCTCAAGAATAGATTTTTATGTTATATACTGCCATTTTAATATTATTGATATTTGAAAAAAATATAATGCAAAAGGTGCCATATGCCAATAGTTGGCACACTTGCCTAGCTACAAGCATGTGTAACTAATGACATGCAAATACCTATCAAAACATCTGACTTTGTGACAGCTGCGGGCATGCAAGTTGATGGAGGGGATGAGGCTACGAAGTTGAACATTGAAAAGTACTTTCTCGTGAACTGGTATGATAGCAACTTACAGCAAATTATAATACGGCAGTACATTCGCAGTCTTTACCCAACCTTGCAAGGTCCAAACATATCTTCGTACGGAGAAAGCATAGCGGATTTCCAGCGACTTATAGCCTGACATGGACATCGTGTAATTAGTCCACGAGAAGGTAATTAATGTTTGCGTGTACATTGAAGTGCGTTTTAATACCACTCTGCTGGTACTATATCCAGCGAGCTATGGAACGTATAATCAGATGTTTTCTCAAACGTGACCGCACGTTTTCAAGACGTCTCTTCACTACGGATGATGTGCGTCTCTGTCCAGTGCGTTCTATTGTCATTTATTGCATATATCCGGTGTAAATGAAGGCCTTTCTACTCTTCGACAGGAGTGTACAAACTTAGGATTAATTTGCCTGGACGTCAGTACTAGTAAATATTGGTGTTACGGCCAGTTCGCAGTACTTAGCATTTTTTTAATACATAATGCTCTTACAGTTTTGTATTTTTAAACAAGACGATATTTTTGTGACATCATTTCCGAGACGCCAGGTTCTTATTGTTATTAAAAATTAAATCCAATTTTGCAATTCCTCTAGGTATCAACTAGTTTCTAACAAGTATTCAATTGACGTCATAGCAAAGTAACGGAGCGCGGTAAAATCTAGAAATTACTATTTCAAACCCGTAACAATCGAAGTTAAGGAAATCTAATTAATTTCACAGAAGACGTTATGATTGGTTAGTTTTGAGGAAGTCGCAAAAGTTCATTACCATTCATTTACATGACGCCTATTAACCGCACATAGGCCCTGATTGGTTTAGTTTAAAATAAGTCATAAGGGAATGAAGACAGTTACTCACTGTCATGAGCGTTGGCGGGGAGGGGAAGGCATTATTAATAGTAGCTGTTCCCCTCCTAAGACCCAAGTTCCGGTTTTACAGCCAGTTTCTATCTGTTAGATAGCCACAAATTCACACATTGGATGTAATTAGATTCACCTATATGTCTATTTATTTATTACTTACGTTCCGGAGTCGCCCAATAAAGCCATGGCACTGTGTCATTAACCGCACTCGCTAACAAGAAAAATGTGCCGCTAGACGGTGCTAATGATGAATGACAATTGTTCCAGTCCAAAAGGAGACTCTCTAAATTCGTAAAGGCGCACCGGTGAGAGGAATGCAAACGAGTGAACTCCCGCGCCCGCGCCTTTCACGGCCGCACCGCGCCACCGCGCGCCTGCATCGCTTCTTCGAACGTTCCAAATACATAATCTACCATTTTAAACTTTTTTCTTTCATGCATATTAACACTGGCCATAAAATTTTCTTTTTTAAATTCCAAATTGTAACTGGCCAGCACCTATTATGCTAAAGTTTAACGAGTAATGGCCGCTGTATGTTGCACATTTGTTATATTACCTGAGTATTTTATTGCTTTTGTGAAATAAAAGAAAAAAATCTAAACAGTAAATTGTCTATTGATTAAATTAAAAACATTGAATTATCTCTTACATTTCTGTCTATAGTTACAATTTAATTGGCAACATTAAAAGAAAGTTATTCCATAAATTGCTTTCTAATGACGATCTAAGAGTCAGGTATTTAAATCGTGATCAGTTTGTGACAGAGATATCGTGTTTAAGATATTTGATGTAAAAACATTTAGAGAGTTAGTTTTAATAACTCATGATTGAATTAGGATTGAAAATGGGATGTAGTTTAATTCCTTCAAGTTTTAAACTTCCTCTGTCCTTGTAGTCTTTAAATTACGTTTAATTAGCACTACTTTCGAATATTCTCATACAACTTTTTATGCCAATTTTCATGTAAAGTTCTATATATAGAATTCCAACATTTATGATGTAATCGGAACCAAAACCTTATTATTACGTTAGAAGTGTGTTAATTTTCTTAGTTTACGAATACATGGTACTTGGTTAACATATTAATTAGATATATGATCTATGGATAATAGTAGGTAAGTCCAGTAAAAATGAAAAATGCGCCTTTCGCCCGCGACTCTGTCTGCGTGGAATTAAAAGAAAAACAAAAGTAAGTTGCCTATGTGTTCTTCCAGACTATCTACATCTATGCCAAATTTCATCCAGATTCGTTCAGCTGTTTAGACTACAAACTCTAACAAACATCCATCCATCCATCTAAACTTTCGCATTTATAATATTAGTAATAAGTAAGATATTTAGCCCATAGATTTCTCATGTGATACTCTGGCTCCATACTGTTTAAAAATGTATAGCAATCGGTACGTTCGATAGATGATTCGCGTTGGGGACACATCAAGAGCACTTGTGTCAACATTTATTTGAAACAACTGAAGGCATCGCGCGTGACGCAACAGAGCCCGTGTATTTACGCAATACCGCCATTGTTTCAGCATCACAAACAACCTCTCTTGTTCACCACGCGCTTCGTATCTGTAAATGATCTGAATTTAATCTGGGATATATTGATAGATATTATATTTAGCTGTTGTCTGCGATATCGATTGATTGTTACCTATTATCTATGCATCAATATATGTCGATATTGAATGTTACTAACGTCCTTAAATTCAGTTTTACAATATAAATGAATAAAAACATATGTTTACTTTGATCGTGGTCTTGTCAACATGTTTTATTTTTTAAATTTTGATATAGTTGAATGTCTAAAGTAAAACCTCGACTGATACTATATAGAAATACAGAACTTAGGTATTACTATAAAATGCTTCAAATTCTTTCGTATAATGAGTGAGAATCTAAGCTATGATAATATTTCAATCAAAAGGGTTTGCGTAATTCATTAACAATTTTATTAATAGGTTAATCAAACAATAATGTACGCTAGCAAGCTATTTAAACACGTTTAAAACGAACGTCTTCGCTTTCAGTATAGGGCAAAGGAAATTCAATTAACATTACAATGCGGCAGTCGCTGTTACTCAGTACAGTTAAAACCGTCTGTAGGTCAGACGCTCACAAGACCGGAGTGTATGTTTGTGATGAAATAAAGGGTGTTAAATAACTCAATGTGCACACAACGTTAGACATTGAGGAACTTATGATAAGCGGATATGCGAAATGAAAATTATTGAGATTACGAACACCATGTGCATTTTGGACTTTAACTCAAGACAAATAGGAAGTAAAATTCAATTTATGAACATTTACAAGATGTTATCCGGACTTCATAATATTATCAATACACGCGTCGTGTGCGATTAGACCTGTGTGACACGACCTTTAATCTCAATGTGTGTCACAATCCGTATGGGATAGGACAGAATAACATAAACTATTTCCTTGATTGCGCAAGTTCAAAAAACTCATTACACTGATTATCTTTACAATGTCATCTTCTACATATAAGCAGCAGTATTAAGAAATGTATTATGCATTTAGATTATTCTGTGGTACGTAAATACACACACACTTCAAAACCATCCTAATGATACAATTAAGACAATAAATAATACTAACAGTGTTTATGTTGAAAGCTTTACAAAAAATATCCGGTGTTTCCCGATGGATCGGTCCAACGATCCATCGATTTATTTTCTCATTGGGCCGATCGAATCCATACCACTGAACGACCCAATGGGAAAAATTCCAAATGGCCATCGATAAGTAGGTCATCGACACGCAGGATATAGCTATCGCTGAATTTTCACAAATAATTCTAGAGATGTCAATTTAAATTTTTACGGGTTTTTCGTCTGTGTAAATCAACGGCAAGACTTTCTTATTGCAAATATCGTGGGACTTAAATTTTTGGAGTTCTTTGTTATTTTGCTGATTTATATATTATGATTAATATTAATTAAGAATGTATGGCAGTCAGTTTGTTTACCGCAAAATGTATTTTAAGACATATCGTGGGCATCCCTGCATCGCGGCAAGTACGTGATGACGCACTGACGCCGGATGGACGTCCATTTTGGAAACAGGAAGTATTTATGTATACTTATTTCAAATGCGGGCAACACAATAGTAAAAAAATACGCTACGAACTATAATGAAAGATTTAACTGAAATAAGGATTAAAAAGTTGTTTTGTCATGTTTACGTAGAAATAAAAAAATAAACATCGAATTGCAATTATAAAAAGATTTGAAATATTGTAGTTATGTTAAACAGAGTAATAATACAATCTAGAACAAATAAGAAGCGTGTTTGTTAAATGGAGGGACGCTAAAAATAAAAATCTGTAATTACTGCTGATCCTTGCTTGTAACTTTACATACTCATATGAATATTTATGTATAATAACTTCGTGACATTTATAATGAAACCTATATGTTAAGCATGCCTCACTAGTAAGGTTTAACATGGTAATAAATATACTTCATAAAAAACGGACCCCGGGCCTCCGAGTTGAAGGCGTCAGGTCGTCGCACCACGGTGTACCGTACGCTACCATAAGAAATATACGCTTCGCCAACCCGACCAAATGTAGAGAGCAGCCACCCGCAACCGACCACTTGACGCGCACCGACATCGCACCTGTGTCGGATTTTAACCATCAACATTCAACCGTGACGTCACCGCATAGCAGAGAAAACAAGTTACAAGTGCTTTTTAAAAGCCGCCTCAAAAATCTCAAATCTCCAAACACTTCACGGGGGAAAGAATTAAAATGTAAAATAGATAAAATAACTATTTCCAATAAAGCCATATAAAGACAGCGCATTCCCCCCTCTCCCTAAACCCAGCCTAAATTATTAGCTGGCGACGTCCACATTCAGCTGAGTCTCTTCCTTGCGCCAAGAACTGTGTTTTGTTAATAAATGGAGTTTAATTTACTTTATTCATTAAAAAGAAACGAGTTTCCACATCCGAATAACATGATATAATACATGTTACTAAAAATAACTTTAAAAAAGAGATTATTAAAACTTTGAATTATCAATAATATTA
>LD688932.1:6801395-6812793 GCA_003118335.3 Papilio memnon
TGTTCTTCCAGGCTATCCTCTACATCTATACCAAATTTAATCGAAATCCGTTTAGCCATTTAGGCTACAAACACTAACAAACATCCATCCATCCATCTAAACTTTCGCCTTTAAAATAATAGTATGAAGTATGATAAGTACTAAGTATTAAGTTAAATATAAAAATATAAATCATATAAAACTGACAAATAGAGGTGAAATAATAATCCATAATAATGGTTCAGCTTTATTCGTATATCCAAAATAAAAATCTCTTAAATATATAAATATAGACACCAAAAATCAAAAACTTAAGATCGATGGATGTTTGTTACTTTGTATCTCCAAACGGCTTAACAGATCTCCAATTGGCATTTATGTAATTTAGTTTGGAAGAAAACATAGTCTGTTTTAATATGATTAAGATTTTATTTTAAATTCAGCTTGGACAGAATGGCAGGCAATGGCAGGTATAACATTATTAAAAAAAAATACTTTATATGCTTCAAAGCAGTCATGTTCTCTGGCTATCCGCTCAGCTGGATTTGCAGCGTGAACTAGAGTTAGTATTCTTCGCAGTATGGGTCCAGGTTTCAAGTTCTGCCACAGTTTACCAATACAGAGCTCTAATAGAATTATACCAAATGTCCATACATCTGCAGCCGGACCTCCTCCATTCAGTATTGTTTCAGGGCTCAAATATCTCGGCAGACTAAAATATTTAAGTGTAACTAAAGTATCAAGTACAACTAATAGTTGAATGAGACAATTTTATATGAAACACTATTTACAATTAATTTATAAGATTTATATAAAACTTTTCCACACAATTTTAAGATAAAAAAGTAGCCTATAACATGGCCGTCTATGTCAGCTACCCTACAGGGAAAGTCCAGTTTAAATTGGTCCAGTCATTTCGGAGATTAACCAGAACAATCGTCGCTTGCAGACAGACAGACAGACAAAAAAAAACATTTTTGGTTTTCAGCAACACCAATACATCATCTTCCCTAAATCCGGAATTTTCTTTTGATATTACAAACAGACACGCCAATTTTATTATATGTATAGATGTGAAAATTAAAAACAATAGTCAAATTTAAAAAAAAAGTTATACTGACCCCAGGGGAAATGGGACATCAGAGCCACCTCCAGTCATGTAATACATTCCATAATTAAATAATTTAACCCTACCACCATTGTCCACTAATATATTACCATCTGCCAATGTTCTATGTACAATATCTTGATTATGCAGGAATAACAAGCCTTTTGCTATCTGTACTCCAATATTAGTAACTTCGTCGAATGAAAACTTTGACTTCCATTCCTCTAATGATTTGCCAAAAACTTCAGTTACTACTATTATTCTCTCTGTAATATATTTAATAATAACTCCAGGTAAATTTACGCATTATATTAAAAACATAGTAATAATAAACTAATGTAATGAAATATTTTCAATAAAAAAATCCTTCACACTACACTTCACTACATTTAGCTCATGTAGACACGCCTACTTTTAGGAAGGGTATTAATTATCTTTAGGATTCTAGTTTTCATTTTGATGTACTGACCGTGTTTTCCGCGTATAATATCAAGATATGTACACAAATTAGGGTGTTGTACGGTAAGTAATCGTTGTGCTCGTCCCAGGATTGAAATTGAACTTGGTGTTAGTGGTAATCCGTTACTGCCGCATGTCTCCCCTGGATGATTTTTCGCAAAATAAGTACAGGCAGCGAAAACATATTTCTCTTCGTTATCCCTCATTATTGAAAACAAAACTCTAGAAATTGTAAATTAAAAGTATTTGTTATCAATTTCATACAAAACAAAACACTTTAAATGACAATTGACAATGACATTGAAGTTTGACGTTTAGCATTTAGGATTAGTGATGCTCTTCATGATGATGATGATGATGATGATGTGAAGATATCGAAGCATTACTTCCAAAATAATCCTTCGTCTACGATGTGAGTTTTTGTCTTAATTTTTCATAGCAACTTTTGAATCCAGAATGATGATAGGGAGACATTTCCTTGCACATTTAACGTGAAAATCTGCGATTTAAAAGGAATATCCGAACATTTTGTATGATTATGAATACTCATAACAAAACATTCCATATACAATACATAAAAACTATTATTATTTCATTCCTGCTTAGTACGAATGAGCATCGTTTTATAACATTGTTATTTATTTAGTTAAAATAAATATTGATTGTACCTCTTCGTGGAAAACATATGTAGTTTGCTCTTTGTTACATCATTTACATTTATTATCTTTAAGGTGTTTATAGTCTATGGTCAGTTTTCCTTTCCCTTCATTTTGGATTTTCGTGTTGGTGCCCTAGTGTTAATGCATATTTTTACTAATATTTACAGTAAAACTTTCAGTTTTAGTTTATTGTATCAACAATAGATTTCTCCTATTTGTTGACTGATACACGCAATGATCCTATTTATTAGACCATACTTTTAACTGTTCAAAATATATTGGGATCAAGTACGTCAAGATGAGTAGCGTTGAAAAGATAGTAGAAAAGATTCCTCAAGTGAATAATGATTCTGAAATGGAAGAAGGAGAAATAGTAGATGATTGGGACGATGTATCCGGTATTTCGTCAGAGGAAGAGTTCTTGTTAAGACAAAGGTTGTTAGTGTTGGAAAATTATAATAATGTCCTTGAGAGACAGGAAGCTAAAAGGGTGTCATTGGGTAAAAATCTTTATTTAATTTTTTTTTTTTAGAAGTTCGTGTTAAGCTAATTTTTCTGTATAACTTTAGTAAACATGAGCCTTCAAATTATCTGAAAGTTGTATTTCCTACCTGTCTTTTAAATTTCACTTTATTGTTTAGTTGTGTGTAGTTGATTGGATTAAAAGATATTTAAAATTATTATGTGACTGGATTTGTAACACTTTTGAGACTTTAACTAAGTAAAAATAGCACATTAATTAAAATGGAAATTATCTACTGCGCCTGTTATTGACACTGGACTTTCTCTAGTTATGTGGTGTCTTCCATAACAAATGTCAAATCAATCAAGCTATTTATAACATTTTGCTGATAATACAAATAAACAAAGCTATTATCGGAATATAATAGTAGTGAAGTTGCGATTGAAATAAACTACTTTGCGCACAGTGTTGAAATAATTCTCAAGTTGTAGCTAACTTTAAGTAAAGTCAATGCTTAAAAACTTACCTATCTCCCCATTTTCATATATGAATACTTGCAGTGACTATTATTTCATTCCTAGTGATTAATTTTTTGAGTATTTGTTAAACAGCATAATTTTTCAACAGTAGGGTAAGTGATGTAACAATAATAAAATACTTCAACTTGTGTGATTTATTAGTATACATTAAATACTATATGTGTATACAAAAATAATATATTTAATAATGTATAGTATATTTTTTAATAATGAAGAAGAATGAAGTTACTGTTAGCATAAAAACACTAACATAAATTTGTATCACATTGTATGTCTTACTTAATTTAATGTAGGTTAAAATAAAAAATAACTTTTAGGTAAAATTGAAAAAAGCACAGACACATTTTTGCATGATCTCTCTGATATATCAGCTACTGAATTAGAGGATAACAATACAGATTATATGAAACATTCCAAAAACCAAATATGCTCAAAAGCAAGTCACAAGGAAAAGAGATACTTACATAGTCATAAAAAAAGTAAGAAAAAACATAATCGCAAAAGAAAATTAGTACCCAAGATTGTAAGTGAATCTAGTGAAGAATCTGATGATGAATATAAAAATAAAAGACGCAAATTAGCTAATGCTGTTGCACTTAACAAGGAAAAAGTTGATACATCATTAAAAGCCAGGCTCGAGAAAATGTTTGGGAAAAAGCCTAAAGAAATTTGTTTAAACACTGAACCTGTAAAAGTGTGTAATAAAATAGTTGAGAAACAAGATATCATCAGCTTAGAAAATATAATAGAAAATACTAGTCTAAATAATACTGAAGAGAGAGAAATTTTGCTTTGTAATCAGTTGAGTAATATAGAAATTGCAAATGACAATGGTGATTCCCTAATACTAAAACAGAATGAGAATGACATTCAATTAAATGAGGGCAAAGATGAGTGTGACAGTAAATTTAAAAGTTTATGTACTGAAGAAAGCAAAACAGATGCCCAAGTAGATATTCACACTGAGAACATAGAACCAAAAGAGAAAGAAATACCAACTAATAAACAAGATTCAGATGATGAATTGGAACTACTTAGACAACATGCTTTAAAAACGAAAAGTACTAAAACAAAATCAAAGTCAAATAAATCAAAACAAGCTGCAAATAAGCCTCAATCCTCTGATGATGATAACGATACTGCAGATTTAAGACTTATTTGTCTTAAATCAGCTCTATTAAAGAAGGCAATTGAAATGAAAAGAAAGCAGAAGTTAAGAAAAAGATTGAAATCGAAATCGAAAAGTTTACAAAATGATATTTTGCCTTGTGAAGCAGATATAGAAAATGTTACAGATTTAGAGAACAACACCGATATAGAATCTGTGGATATGGACATTGGATCTGATGCTGATGATAAGACAAAAGAATCGAGTTTAAATGGTGATGGAAATGTAAATTCAGGACAAATAATAGATGATAAACAGTCAAATGCAAATAAACAAGATGAATTAGATGATGATGAAGATTTATTGAGAGCACAACTATTAACATCCTTAACAAAAAATTTACCAAATCTACTTGCTATTGATGATATCAATTCATTCGAGAATACTAAAATAGAATCGACCTCTAAAGCTAAATCTATAGATAAAAAGGATGTCCCTGAAGAAAAGAAGTTTATCATAAATTTGATAGACACGGACTCTGAGGGTGAACATGAAGCAACAAAAAATTTAACGAAAATGCATATGAAATTGTCCGAGAGTCTAGATTTCCAAGAAAAATTGGATTTGTTCCTAAAGTCAACCCGGTTGCAAGTTGAAAGTAATAAATTACCAGATGTTGTGCAGCAACCAGCTGCTACAAAGCCACATGCTAAATATGTACCAAAGGTATTAAAACTTATTTTACTGACTGTACATGCACTTTACAATAAATGCTTTAAAAATTGTAACTAAATTTCAGGCTGTGAATCATTTACCCAAATCTGAACAAATTGAGTATAAGAATTTAGTCAAAAGAATGGCAGAATTGGAGAAATTGAAACAAGTTAGACAAGCATATATGAATCAAAAGAATGCAAATATATTAAAAGAAACCATAAACCCAAGGAATATCACTGTGGATGCCAAAAATACGTTATCTGATGTACTAGAACAAAAGATTGCTAATTCAAGGTATAACAGATATTTGTAATTTGTTTTTTAAATTTCGTTATAATTCATTGATCAGAAAAAATTCTGCGCCTAATGACTTTAATAAACGTTTATTCCAATTATTTTAAAATTTTACATGAGTCTCAGATTTCTATTTTCTCCTTCAAATATATCCATGATTTTTTAATTTTTTCTGATCAAAATGTCAATGTGATTGTAATGCAAGATGTTAAAACAAATTTTACCCAGAAAAAATATAGCGGAAGAGTCTGCTAAAATGCTTAAACTTAAAGAAGAAGCCACTAAGTTACTGCAGAAGTATAAAATAGTCGCAACAGAACTACGCAACATTTCTACAGCTATCACAATGAATAAAAAAGAACAGAGAACAGTTCAAAGTAAATTAGCAAGAATAAGGATAAACCATCAAATGTTAATAAAAAGGTATTTGATTTAAAATAACTGTAAAATTTTTATTTTTAAAAGTCAAATGTAACTTTGTAATTTTTCAGCTCAAATTTCAAACATTCCATCGGAAGAATTCTTCCAAACCAAATAACTAACAAAGTAGTCATTAACAAATTACAAAAAGAAAATAATCCAACAAAAGAGGAAAACAAAAGTGCAATACAAAATACGACAACGAAAACGGGGACTGTTAATATTGTTAATAATTTACGCAAAGAAAATACCGGACCAATATCTAAACAAGTTAATACTGCTGATAATCAGACTGATAGGATAACTAAAGTTATGGACAAAGAGAGAAATATTAAAGAAAAAATAGTTGAAGACAAATTAGATGCAAATAGAAATAAAGACGTTGAATCAGTTACAAGAAGTGATAAAAGAAATATAATCCATCCAGTTTCAGAAACAAATTGTGGAAATTTAAATATAGAAACCGCTGATGTAATGGATAAGGATAAAAATATAGATTCTAATGAATACCAATCTCCATTGAATGCGTTGGGATCAAACATGTAAGTTTAGATTTATAACTAAGGAAATGGGTTCTAGTAACAATGACACAACTAAGTAAGTAGAACAATGCGAATGAAGGAATTGAAGTAAAATTTTAGAAAAATGCTAGATTATTTATCATAATAATTTGTATTAATAATCACAAAAGTATTTATAAATTAAGTAATGTTGTAAAATGTACCAAAATACGTATTTTCTGATCTAGCATGTTTCTAAAACTCTAATTGTCTATGATATTTTATAATTGTCTATTTACAGTGACAGATGTGTGTTAGAAATTATTTTTGTGGGGGAAAATATAGTCGCTTGCCAGTAATCTATTAGGCCTGTTTACAACAAGAATTTCGGTAACTACATGTATTACTGTGGTAGTATCTCCATTAACAAGTATCATACGTGGATTAGGTCTGCGTACGCACATCGCGGCCGCTTTGCGATGTAAGTATGCATCTGAACCATCCACGGCGTCCTCACGAACTTTTATATATGCTCTAATGGATGTTTTTCAGCTGGAAAGAAGATCCGAATGCGTTCCTCTGCCCTTACGAAGTCGGCGGCAGTTGCAGGGATCCCGATTGCAAATTCCTCCATCCCAAAATCCCTTTAAATTAAATCTTAGCAATGTTGCCATCTACCTTTACAATACTCGACCTAAAATGCAAAGATAATTTTAATTTATTCCTTATACCCTCAAACCTAGCTGCCGCTACACCAATGGAGTCTCCAATAACGTGTAAAGTATTTAAGTGTATTTATTTTATGATAATGCATGATATTTTATCATTTTGTAATACATATTAAAGATAATTAATATTTTTCCTAATGCTTCCATAGAATACACCAGGCAGGTTTGTTTGGGATTTTATGCATTTGTCTTCAATTTCATTATTTAATCTACCTACTTGTCAAGAAGCTTGCCATTTATATCCTTGTTTATTTAGATATCATAAATTAAAAATGTATAACTGTTTTAAATCATGAAAAAATATATCTTTTCGTTATTTCGATGATGTTTGATGAATGATTTGATTAAGAATTTACATTCTCAAGTTTTTTTTTAATTTCGCGTATACTCACAAATTATTAAAATCGTGAGTTATGACATTTGTTTCCATATATTAATATTTATATGCAATTCTAGTTGGTGGGGTTCGCGCGGGTCGCGGCGTCGCCGGCAGTGGTAAGTTGTGTGTAACTTATAAGATAGTGACTTAGTGCTGGGATACCATAGTGTTTCACTCCGTACTCGGACCAGGTACGGTTACTTACAGTACAATGTGTCTGGTATTTTATGTTATTTTCTTTTTAAAATAAACATTGTATATTATGTAAAAAAATTATGAATAAAGGAGAGTTGATGTAAATCGGTTTTTCATTTTCACACCCTTAAAATAAAACACAAATAATATTTAACAAAGAGATATTTTATTTAGACAATGTAAAAGAAAAATACAAAGTAAAATATTATTGTTTACACACGTACACTTATTTTGACAAAAATACGTATATTATGGAATATATTTGATATAATTACATACTCTCAAAAAGTATATATTTAAGGGTGATTTCACCTTTTATATTAGAACGATTTGATTCTTATAAGATACACATTAGTCAAATAACTGTGGGCAAGTAGATTTTATTAATGGGTCTAAAAACCAAGTCATTTACGTGACGTGATACTAGAATTTTAAAAATTAATATTTAGTCTTAATATAAAATTCATCAAATTCATAAGATTAGTTTGGTGTTCCGAAGCTCAATCAATTTTTATATAATTTATGTTTTCAGTCAATATATTAAAAAGGTAAAGGTGATTGTTATTTGATAACGTGATAAAATATAAATAATTACGTCAGGTTACGATAATGTTAATGTAAATATTTGAATAAGATACAGAATGCAAAGAGCCCACAGTTAGTATTGGACAATAGGGTTTTATACAAATACATTTGAGATTGATGATTATTTATTAAAATTATTATCTAAAAGGCAAACCGCCTTGAAAATGTGATAAAACACCTTAACAATTATGATCTTTTCTAACTACTGAAGATCATGGCGATGAAATGATTTTTGTGCGTTTTTAATTTTGAATTAAGCAGGATTAACCAAAAAGAAACTTTTGAGTTTTATAGAATTGCGACACTTAGTATTGCATCAAGAGTTATAACTACTTCAAGTGTTTACGACGTACTTTTAATAGAAACGACAAGAACAAACACAATTACACGGCAATTTTAAAAACATAAACGATATACTTTACCTAAATCAAATCTTAACGAGGTCAAATACATCATCCTTTTCATACCAGCATTGATGATATTTTCAGGTTTCATGATTTTTATTATTTTAAATTACACCTTGCAAACAATATTATATTTTCTATAATTTAGTTCACGTTTATGTTTGAAATATACTCAAGAATATTCTACTTATGACACAAGTTATATATGAAAAGATCATATTCGTTTAGTGTGATGTCTTATGGCAGTCTATCTGAGCGTGTGCCACATGGCGACGGCCTTGCGCGTCTCGTGCGCCATCTGCGCCCAGTGGCGGCCCTCGGCGGCGGGCTCGGCCGCGCCCACGCAGCACCAACCCACCACCAGCCCGCTGCCGCCGCCCGTCACCACGCACACCTAACAAAACTAGCTTGTAACTTCTTATTTCAATAATTAATTCAGCCTATGATATCATGAATTAAAATAAAGATTATTCCTCAAGAAATAAATTCTCGTAAAAAATAGCAGAAAATAACAAAAGACATATAATTACCTCAATAGAAGCTTCTTGAAGATTAGCAGAAGGCAGGCTGAAGGAGAGAGCTTCGTTCCACACTGGGTTGTTTATTTCCTTTCTGTTGGTCTTCTTCTTTTTCACTCGCTTCCCATTTACAAGGAGGTATACTTTCACATACACATCTGCAAACCATACGAAATTTTCATTAGTCTTTGGAATTTTAAATTATTTCCTATATTTACGTTGACGTCGTCTTCTAGATTTACAACGTTCCTCTCCAATTTCTCTACATGCTTGACGAGGTATACTATTCTACATTAGTCTTGTAAAACCAACATACCTAAAGCGTCCTTCCCTTCCTGAGGAGGCAGGAGGTTCCGTGCCTTGAGCACGACGACAGTGAGGCGCTCGGCCGAGGGCAGGTAGGAGAGTGAGAGCAGCAGTTCCTGTAGCTCCTCGGGTGGGCGGCGCTCGCGCGACAGCTCGGCCCACACCTCCGCGCCGCCAGCGACCTCCACGCGGCACAAGGGTACCTTCGCTGAGCCCATTACCTCGTTACGTGAAAATCTGAAAGAGGAAAAAAGTTTTGTCTATACTAATGTTATAAAGTGGACAGATTTGTATTTTTGTAAGTATTGAAATAACTCGAAAACTACTGGGCTGATTCCAAAAAAAATTTTACCGTTAAAAAACTACTTTACAGTGAGTAACATAGGCCACATTTTTATTATTTTTTAAATTCATGCGGGCGAAGTCGTGAGCAACAGCTAGTATATTATATACAGGAACTTTGGTAACATTCTGTGATCGAAATAAAGCGGCAATCACGCACGTGGCATACCTGTCATAATCAAATACTTGAAGCAGGAGAGTTTTGTCACCAAGCTCGTCATGTGATACTGGGAACTTGAAGTGTTGGTCGAAGAAGGGGTTGGCCTCGTTCCTGTGGACTGGTGTCTGGCGCACGCGCGTGTCCACCTCGGGCAGCAGACTGACGCGTACGTAGGGGTCGTTGAAACCGCCAGCTTCGTAACCCGCTAGGTCGTGCGCTGGAATTTTTGACTTAATTACCCGCTGTCTACTCCGTTTTTCATGCTTGCTCTAAGATATACTTTATGGTAAATTTGAACTAAAGAACTCTTTTTAGTGATGACTGAGTGCGGTAGTCACATTTTACCGAGTCAAATTACCTTCAATGAGATGAACCTCTAAATCAGATCTGTCAAAGTCGTATTTCAATCGTAGATGTATTCTGCCGAGCGAGGGCCCTGCGCCCTCCAGTTCTATGACGAGCGGGGCCTCCCGCTTGGTATAGAGGTCGGGTTGCAGGGCTCCCAGGGCACTGATGGTAGCGCCCGCGCCCGGACTCAGAGGGCCCACCCCGCTGCTGCTTTCCACCAATGAATTGCTCCGATCTATCCTCCTATAACATTTTTGTATAGTTTTGTTGAAGTGAATTGTAATGACATTAAAAGTAGGCTCAATACATCATCTTTAATGACTTTGGCAAACTCTTAGTTTTTGGTTTACTAGCAGAAGTATTCAAAACATTTCTACGCGACAGTATAAAAATCGTTTGAGGAACATAATTACTTCGGTCCCCTACATAAGTTGTATGTAGTAGCTAAGTGTCGAGAGAATAAGGGGCCGGGGAAATGGAGGCAGCGCCGAAAATTGAGTTTATATCAATTTGCGCGGAGCGGCCTCGCACGCCGCCGCACAGATTGATTCTGCCGCGAGCTGCGCCTTTACCTACGACATTTACACTGGCTGTCCTACTAGAGATATCTCAAGATTTTTCTGTGTTTGAAACTTCAATTTTAAATTTCGTCACAATGCAGAAGATTAGATCGAAATCTTACACTTATCCTGTTATTTTATTGCGGAATTTATTTCATGTGTCCTGAATTAAATAACTAAATATGTACTTAATTTAGTTCCCGACGTCCTTTAGTCACTTTATACCGCAGAAGGTTAAGTTTTTTTTTTTTATAATAAAAGGGGTAAACGAGCGGTGTGAACACCGAGGTGGTCAACGACGCCCATGGAGTTTTGTAATGTCTTATACATTGTAAAGTACCAGTACCTACTAAATAACGGCCAAACCTTATAAACTTCGATTTATTTAAATTAGTAGTTATCAACATTAAATAAATGATTAGGTACTAATTATTGTGATATCACTTTCAACTTCCACGTTTAGATAAATGTATTATCATAAGTTCTGTACTATTTATTATTTCCTCTTAGATAACTAATCATCAATTTTTGATTAACAGTTCGTTGTGAAAACAACACTTCATCAATATTTTATCTAATTAAAAATAAAACTTTCCAGTGTTAAAATACTTGTATACCTGGGCGGCA
>LD688932.1:6841144-6855200 GCA_003118335.3 Papilio memnon
AACCAAAAAGGTTTATTGCATCGCCAACAGTATTGTTTAATTTTGTCTTGCTTTATTTCTATTTCTGTGAGTGTTAATGGAATATTTATTAAATAACCGTCGAAAAAGTTTTTTTTTCTGATTAACAGGACAGTAGTTCTCATGTGTATTTGTTCGTGACATTGTTTATTTTGTAGCTTATTCGCTTTTGATTCGCATGTCATTTCGTTTATGTTCTTCCCCTGAATGTTACAGGTCAATCAGATTGAACGCACCATTCTCCGCTGGGGTTTTTCTTAAGCTGGTTTGAAACGATTGTTTATATTCGAAAATGTATGTCAAGTCGAGACTATTTTATTTGATGTAACAAGTCATAGTGTAGCTATGACTCAGTGGTTACAGAATGAAGATTGTTTAGCAAAATTAGTGTTCCTAATTGTTGTTTAAATACCATAGAGTGTAGAAGACAATAAAGTCTAATTGTTGTGTAAAATACATTTCATACAAGTACTCGGGTATTTAACGGTTTTGTTGACCTGTGCTACATATTTTAAAAGGTTCAATGACCCTAAAAGTATATTTAAATCATCTTTTGAATACTTAAAGATTTTATCCTCCGGAGTTACATTTTAAAGCATACCAAATAACACGTAAACTATGACAACTATAACATAAAAGAGATTGCTAATTGTATTGTATTATAGAGATTGTAAACTGCATTTTGTTTTGATAACAATAGAGAATCTTTAATAGTGAATTATTAATTGTTAACTAAACATCGCATTTGAATCAAAGTTGTATATAAAAGTAGGATGGGTCACGTGCTAAAGATGCTGTTTATTCAATAGATTCTTTATGACTTTTTGTCTCATTCATTATTGCTTTAACAAAAGAACAATACTTCAATACAATGATAATTCCTACCTAATTAGTCATTCTTTCCTCATATATTAACAAGCCGTCTAGACAAGTAAAGTTCTTTGATTATTATAATGTAATGATAATAATTTCGTAATGCGATTCTTTGGTTCATACGCATGCCTAAGAAAGGATACTCGTAAAATGACTAGAATTTTACAGTCAACTCTAAACGTTTGTCAGTACATAGACAATGCTTTATACTAGTTTAATTTATTTATCTGATACAATTAATTTTACTAATTTTATAAATGCGATAGTTTAGATGGATGGATGTTAGAGTTTGTAGTTGTAACGGTTGAACGGATTTCGATGAAATTTGGCATAGACGTAGAGGATAGTCTGGAAGGACACAGGCTACTCACTTTTATTTTTTTTAATTCGACGCGGACGTAGTCACAGGCGAAAGCTTATAGAATAAATTTGTAACAGCTTGAAAACATTATTTTATCTGAATAATACAGGTATTTAGTAAATTAATTCGTGCTTTGATTAAAACAAAGTCGAAATTGTTACGAGTATTTTTATATTCTCGGATTTACGGTCGTGTGGTTTGCGAAAGAGTGATCATAAACTTGACGTACTGCTGATGAAAATGTTGCTGTAATGCATAGTATGTCTTACGGTGTTCATTGCCGAAACATTTGTACGAAAACATATTGATTGTTCCTTGAAAAAAATTGAGATAACAATGTGTACGTGTTCTGTGTAAACATACAAATTGTCACAATAATTAATTAGTACTTAGCGTAGGATTAGGTTTGAATCGTTAATTTTGTTTATTTACTCTGTAACTAGGGCCAAATAAGAAAATAAAAAAAATAGTCTACGGACGGAGAGGAGTGCGATATTTTTCCGCAACGTGAATTAGTTTTAGACTAAACGGCTTGACCAATTTTACAAATCCAAGTGGCATCAGATTCCTATTCTTCCTGATTGTCAGACTTTTCTTATAATTTAGTAGATACACAAATATCTAATACATCTCCCGGCTCAGTATTAAATTCTCCTACTTTCGCTGTACTTCACGCCAGTACACCAACAACAGTCCTCGACAACGCACCACTCGAGCCGCGTCTAATATCACGACATTGTTTACGAACAACGTTTTTTGTTTATAAAAATGAACGAACCGATTTACACCATGTGCACCGTTATGAGGAATTGTATGAAGTAGTGAAAAAAGTTTTTATGTAAATATTTTCGACCAGTTCTTCGAAGTTTAAACTAAGGTTGGAAAAGTGGTAACGTACAATTGTAATAAGTGCAAATGATAATAATTATAATAGTATTGTATGATTAATCAACTAATGTAAGTGTTTTATTATATTGTGAATTTTTAATTATTATTAATATTATTTTTAACATTCTCATTCTCTTCCAATACCCTTGGCATTGTTGTAATTCACTTTTAATAAAGCATTATTTTTTTATCCGGATTATAATACACTAACGTTACCTTTACGTTTTCCATGGAAAAAATAGTTAACATACCTTTAAAACATATTTTTGCTTCGGTTGCAAATTTAAATAAAAATAAGATAATTAACAGCGAGTTAACAGGTATGTCTTAAAAATACATTATTTACTTATAGAGTCGAAAATACGTAGTAAAACTAACGTTAAGGGCTGTGTGCAAACATCTTCGATATTGAATGAACTAGGTCAGTTTCGAACCGGTACGTTAACATTTGAGCAGTAATTACTAGGAATTGCAAAGATACTATTTACAAGAATTCTAATACTTGTCTATACTAATATAATAAAGCGCTAAACACACACTTCTTTGTTGCCTAAGATGTCGGCAATTACAGCATATTTTTGAATAATTCTTTTTTTAATAAAAAGCCCTACACTTACGTCACGCTTTAGGCGTAAATTTCACGCCATTAAACTTAGGGGGTAAATATTTTGGATAAAAACCCTAATGTGGGAAAGAGAGCATAAGTTGCTGCCAACATCAAGGAAGCAATGCTTTGTCATCGTGTCGTCATTTTGACATTTGCAATTGATAATTTGAAAAATGTAAACAACAAAATTAGATATTTTCATACGGATGAAGCCGCACAGGAACAGCTAGTTTTAAATCAAAATGGAGATATGAAGGATAAGATTTTAAATCTGAAACGCATTAGTGGTAGAAAGGCAGCGGTAAATGGGTCAGCCATACTTTGTTTAAAATTTTCCCAAAGAAAAAAAACGAATGAAAACATCTTAATACTTTTTTCGGTTTCTACTGATTCACCTGTGAATGTCCGTTTATCCTGAAAAATTATTTTGGTTAAAATGGTAATTTTCTTTCTTGAGTAGAACTTAAAAGAGAAACTTCCAATAGAATGAATAATAGTTGATTAAAAAGAAAATAACTTGAGACAATTCTGATACAATTAAAGTTTCTAACGTCACAGTTAAGATGGATTGATACAATTTTCACGTCGCTGCAGTTGTTTTGAGATCAAGGAGAACCAGTTCGAAAGTACAATAGTTAAATACATTTTGTTACAATAACTAATCGACAAGCGGCATAGGCCTTTAGAATACTGACTTGCGTAAATGTTTCTACTGTTAAAGTAAAAATATATCTCCGTCTTTTATTCTCTTTGTAAAACGGAGAACGCGGTGAAATATTACGTCTTGCACTGTTTAGTTAAACATGTGTTTTAACTGACTGTAGTTGAAATTGTGAACTTTAACGTTTTATATATTTAACCACAAATATGTATCAAAACACTGAATAAGGTGTATTTTATTATTTACTAGCTGTTGCTCGCGACTTCGCCTGCGTTTAATTAAGAAAATATAGCCTGTTACTCACAGATAAATTCCCTTTCTAACGGTGACAGAATTTTTAAAAAAGGACCCAGTAGTTTTTGACTTATTTCAATACATACAAAAACACAAATCTTTCTTTCAAGTATTTGAGTTTCAAGACATATAAAAATACGAAAATACAATTCTTTCCTATTTGTAAAATTAGTATAGATTGGCATAATAATGAACATGATTTGTCAAAAGTCCGCGCCGGGTCTAGTCATAATATAAAAGTAAACTTCTATGATAAAACCTATTCTTTTGGCAAATTATACAAGAACTCTTAACCAAATTTATAAACATTGTTTTGAAACATCCCTTATCCATAATTAATTTGGATGCTAAATGCTCAAAGTGTTTAAAGAGGCCTAAAATAAAATCTTGTTACAGTTTATTGCGCGGTAAAGGAAAGCATTAGTTAAGGTTACTTGTTGGCACAGTAAAACGTTATGGCGTACCCGAGTACACCTTTTCCTTTGTGCTCCACTTTGTACTCAATGAATGGCAAATTTAATGGATACTAGTTTGAATAATGTATCGTAGTTTGAGCGCTGCGGTTCAAACTTTACCTTCAGTTTTAATAATCATACCGTCTCGGAGTTTGAACTTTGACTGTATTAAAGTTAAATCTTGAACTTAGTTTATAGAAGTTCTTAATTATAAAGATTTGTAGTTAGTCAATTATTTAATTAGATGCTCCTAGGAATCCTTAGTTCTGATTTGGTTCTGTTTAGATTAGCTGGAAGTTTCATTTCTAATCTCCTTTTCTTTTTTTTCTTCTATATTATTTACGTAATTTTGTGGATGGCTACAAAGGAAGACCGAAGAAAGTATGGATGGATTGTGTGAAAGAGGATATGCTTAAGAAGGGAGTGGATTCAGATATGACGGCTGATAGAAATGTATGGAAGAGCAGCACATACTGTGCCGACCCTCCGTAAGGGATAAGGGCAAGTTGATGACGTAATTTTGGTGTTAAGACATGCACATGTCTTTTTTATTTATTCTACTTATAAACAAAAAAAAAGCATTTATGAAACATGCGTATGTCTATAAGCAGCAGTCCCTTTGGTGTTTAGCGAATTATAAAGGCCGTTTGCTCGTTAATCGCCTTATACTAAAATATGCATTTATTTGCTAAGTTTACTAATTAATATGAACGAGAATAATCAACGTATGATACTTGATAATTACAGGGCTGTAAAGGTAAATTCGCTCGTATAAATTTTAAACAGGCAATTTGAAAAATATGAATAATTTACTGTGGCAAAGTGCTCACGGATCCAACTTGAACGTCGACTCTTTGAAGTATTTTAGCGCTTGGATGAGCAAATCCAATACAACTTCTATTTTCTTTTTTTTTATCGAACTTGAAGGAAAAATGTTAAAACCTGCCTTATATTATATATTACGTGGAGACGAAAACACTGTTAACAAGTCACGTTTGATTGTTTATTGACGTCAATATTACGGACGGGCTAGTTACTATCAGTACAACTACTTACGAATATTACTAAACAATATCTATAGACAAAACTAGCGCTTACCATCTTTGGACTACGTCGTTACTCAGACTCAAGTTAGTATTGTGGTCAAGTTCTAATTTATATTCAAGGACTCCTCTTTACGGTAGTAGGATTAAACGATGAGTAATCATATTTAATTGTAAAAAACATACAATTGGGCATATAAACGTGAATATGATGCGTTCAAGTGATAGCGTGGTGTTTGTTTCACATCAATGAGGATGGAATTGGTAATTGTTATATGAAGTAAGTGAATTGAACTATGCCATGCGTGTTGGATCAATTTTGCTCATATGATGTCACTTTTAACGAGACATTTGATATATATTTTATTATGTTTACGGCATTCGCCCGCGACTCCGTCGACGTGGAATCGAAAAGTAAGTTGGCTATGTGCTCTTCAACACTTTGCCCTACATCTATGCCGAATTTCATTAAGATCCATCAATCTAAACTTAGGCATTTGTAATATTAGAAAGAACAGATAAGAGGTATGCAATTTGCAAAATTTCGTAATTCATATGAATGAGAATTTACATAACTGAACAAAAATTGTTAGTTTTTAGAAAAATCACTTTGAATTTCCACTAGCAAGTTTTTTTTGTTACGAAAGTAATTGTCAATCCTTCTCATGTTATAATTTATTCGGAATCAGTCCAGATTAAGTGGACACCATCTTTATTTTAAGTGAGATATATAAAACTAAAGTTTTGTCGTAATTTAGCACGACCCAATTTAAAGATACATGTCGTCACGCGCGTTACTCCCAAAGGAGCGTTCGTCCACGTTTGCTTTCTTCACGACGCAGCGAAGCGAGCTGACCAGAATCGATAAGTATAACACGTAAGGTAACAAAACGAGCGATGTACGTGATCACTTTCTACGTAAATTCAACTTATGTAATGTTGCGCAACTATTGCGACCGTCGACCCAATTGTTGGAGTTGCAGTATGAGAACAAATGGAATGAACTCAAAAACTGAACTAATTTATATTTTGCCTTATGAAATTACCATACTTTATGGATGTGGGGAGACTCTTTTTAGGCTTACATCGGTCTTGCGTGAGAAGGTTAATTAAAAAGTAGGTAAATAAAACCGTTTCTGATATAGAAGAAAATGTAATATTTAATGAATTACTTTAGTTATTCTCCATTGGTTTAGATGAATAGAGTAGAGAGAGTATTCGATGGTTTTAAAAGGGTTCATAGTGTTAAGCTTCCTTACAAATATTTCTACCAAGTACTACCTACGATATGTTATTCCTTACAATGTTTGAAAACTTTCAATATAGAAGTGGTTAAAAAAAATATACCTGATAGTACATTGACAGAAATCATTTGATGCGGAGATTACGTTTTGTAAGAAATGTATTCTATTATCGTGATTGTATACAGATACATTGGGAGGCGGAAATGAAAGCGCCGGGTAACCGAGAGGGACACATCAGTTTAGATGAGCTTCATTTGTGATACGGAAATAGGAAATCTGCCAGTGCGATCAATCGAGACCCTTCAATTACTTACATTTTCTATAGGTTTTGCGTGCAAAAGCGCTAATCAATAAATTTGATGTATCTCTGATTGTTTTCACTTGTATCAAAATTATGTTTTTCACGTGTTCGGAAGATTGTTATTTTGATTGTAAGTTCCTTTGTGACGTCTTTAAGAATAAACGACTGAATCGATTTTGGGGAGTGAGGTTATGTTCGATTTGTCTTCTTCCTAGGAGTGTTATAGCTGTATAGTGGAGTTTAAGGTTTTAACATTTTTGGAATGCAAATAATTCATTCTGTGTATCATTTGCTACGTTAGATAAGTATTGTAATTGACACAATTAATCGTATTTTTTATCGTTTACCTTCATTTATTAACGATTAGGATTATTTAACATTTAATTATCGCTTCCTACGATATCCAACTATCTTAATCTTGATACTGTATAAAATATTCAGTGCGGTGGAGACTCCGCCGCGCGCCGGTGTTCCTTAACTTTAATAGCGTGCGGTGAGTGAACTTAACTTATGATTAACTTACAACTTAGCTATTTATTTAAGCAAGGTATAACTAATAAGACAATTTGTATGCTATGATCTGGAAATTATAGTTCGAAATATGTTATCTGTTGATATTTAGGGACAGTAGTGGAACCCTGTTTGAAGGACCTTTACAATTCTTTGCTGTTACTATAACGCAATAGGCGTTTTTATAACCTTGACAAATTTGTAGAATGCATAAAAAGCTGTGTTCTAGTTAGCCAACTTGCGGCTTCATTTAAACCCGGTGAAAATGTCTTCAATAAGAACAAATATGCTACATTTCCACTTAAATTAACAACTTAATACATTAGTACACAAGTTTTCATATTTAATATGACTGGATAGTTTCATATTAAGAGCTAGTGGCTACGAAACAATTTACGTTTCATATTCGTAAAAAAACTAGAATCGTAATTATACTCCACTCTTCTCTCATCTACTGTTTTTATTTTATACGAACAGATACAACTAACAAAACGGTCCATTTTATGTACGTATTTATTGTTCGATTATAATAACTAACAATGGTCATTGTACATTATTTGGAAGATAAGAGAAAAAAGTCTGAGATGTCTTTCGCCAAATAATAAAAAAGATTCATGTAATGATGTTGTATTTTGTTAAAAACTTTTATTTAAAGTTCTTATTAACTAGCTTTCGCCCGCGACTCCGCCCGCGTGGAATTAAAAAATATAACAGTGAGTAGCTTATGTGCTCTTCCAGACTATCCTCTACATCCATACTAAATTTCACCGAAATTCGATCAGCCGTTTAGGCTAAACTCTAACATACATCCATCTATCGATCTAAACTTTCGCATTTATAATATTAGTGTGATTGGAAGTACTGTAATAAAAGTTCAGATGAAAGAATGTAAAAATAAAAAAAATAGCATATTATTCGGTGATTATTCAAATAATTTGTTACGTTGAATGTAGATTATGTTTATGGCTGATTTAACAACTCAGTTATCTTACTTAGTATAAAGAAATTTATGACAACAATTTGGAAGATATGTATGTACTGATAACCGTTAGTACTTCGTTTTACGATTACGTTACAGTTTCAAGATATAGCCGGCGTTATCACAAAAGATTATGATAATTTCTTTATTTTACATCTTATAATTTTGGGCTATCAAATAGTTTTTTTGATTGTATGTAAAATCCCAAATTGTACAAGTTGTCATATTAATATTAATCAAATATTAGCTGATAACTTGAACAGAACGATGAATAAATGCCTAATAAAGACTAAAAATAAATTGAAACACCATTCAGAAATAACCTAAATCTTACACTTTATATTTCGTAAGAAAATATTTTCAAGAATTATGTAAAATTTAAATGTTTTAATTAAATTTTAATGAATTTCATCTCAGTTCGTCGACCTAGATAACCAATCGAGGTAAGCAAGTTAGGTTTAGTGCGTTTAGCCTATGTTTATTTACTACCTTCTTACCGGCCTTACGACTTATTTGTAAACATCCACTTTATTTAGGTCTCAGTTTATAACCATTTTGACGACACTTGATTAACTGGAAACAAAATTAGTTACGTGTTCTGAATATCAAGTTGTTTAACTTAAATGAATGGGTGTATTTCGAAATAGGATGGACTTTACCATACAAAAATTAGGTAGTGTTTAAAATATATTTTAGCTAAAACATACGTCAACCATTTCATACTGTGATAATTTTTGACAAATCATAGCTATTGAAACATTATGCGTAGGCTTGCAAAATCCAGACCAATCTTACTAATATTATAAATGCGAAAGTTAAATTAAATATTATAATGCCACACAGAACACAGGCGTGAAGTGGAAGCAATTCCGCGTTTTGTCTGATGAGTGTGGTGCCGGAGTCCCAACTTTAGTCCCTTTCCCGTCCCACCCTTTTCTTATAAGGAAAGGATTAGATGGGAAAGTGGATTTGACAGTGGAGAAAACGCATAGGAAGGGGAAATATCCTGTATATGTGCGCCTCCTCCTCCGTCGATTTAGGGTAGGCAATGCATCTGCAATTGTAGATGTCTATGGGCAGCGGTCGCTTCGCCATTTCGACGGATTTAGGTGGTCGCTTGCTCGTTTGCCACCTTATTGTATAAAAAAAGTTTAGATGGATGGATGTCTGTTAGAGTCGTAGCCTAAACGTCTGAACGGATCCCGATGAAATTCGGCATAGATGTAGATGATAGTCTGGAAGAACACATAGGTTACTTTCTTTTGCTTTTTTTAATTCCAGGCGGACGGAGTCACGTACTTATACCGAAAGCAATGTGATTTTAAATTTATGATAAAACATATAACCACGTTGACCATAGTATCAGTCAAGGGCTGTTAGAGTAAAAATACGTGTTTAACACAGGTCTTTCTTTTTTTGTTTCTCCACCATCTTTACGTGATAATACTAATCTTGATGATTGCGAATTTATAAGAAACAAGACTTTAAAATAATACAGTAAATTTAAACTATTTTAATCTATTTCAGGTACAATAAGTAGGAAAAATGGCGCAAGAAAATAGTAATTCCACATTGGAGATGGGGACAAGTGACCAGGTAATATTTTTATAACTATTGCGTGAATAATTTAATGTGATAATTGATAAGGAAACAAGTTAGTGGTTCACATTTAGCGGCGACCGTAACCTTTAAGTAATTGCAAGTATAAAAGGAGGTGTAGGGGAATTAGTCTTTAATTCTTTTTTAATAATTATCACTCGCCAGGCATAAAGAAACATTAATAATAGGTGATAATATATTTTTTAAACTACTTCTAATATTTTGTTCGTAATAGAAAATTTAGTTATTTATTGATCAAAATAATAAATTAATAATGATTTACTTGTTCAGTACCGTAAGATAATAATAACGTATTTAAAGATTCTAGTGATATTAAGTTAATGTTTTGATTTATTTGACCTCGACTGATTTCTTGGAATCAAAAGTGTGTAAATTGTTGCTTAAAATTATAACGTTTCTTAAATTATTTGTAATTTTCGCGAACACATTTGGAATTTTTATTTCTAAAAATAAATCACCTTTTTGCATCTCGCGTTTTTTTGCCGTTAATATTTAAAAGCAGTGACAAATAATTATCAATCTTATCGTATTGTTTTAAAGTTCATTTTGTATTGTATTTGTTGGTTTGCGCCGAGATGAATGTGACAGTAACAAAGCAAAACGTATTGTAGGCAGAAAATTATCTCAAGTACATTTGCCTGTTTGAGATTATTCAGTAGCTGGCGGATATTGATTACGGAATATTGTCTCGATACTCGCGTGTGATTGTTACTCTTATAAGTGTTATCTATGAATTGTTAATGAGTGTACAGCGTGCGTAAAATAAGAGGTACCCTTGTTTATATCATCCAGAGATAATATTCATTGGGACAAATGGATTTTTTTAATATTGTGGTTGTATTGTCTCACGTGGTATTTTTATTAAATTCAAGCTGAATTAAAACGTTATATTAGTATTTTGTTTCGAACCAGAATCGCAGAAGTATTTGTTTTGACACGTAACTATTAATTTAAAATTAAAATCTTTCATTGATTAGGTACTGGTTGCGACGAAGAAAAAGAAAACATTAACGTACATAATCGGCTTCATCGCGATGGTGGCTGTGATAGCGGTTGTGATAACACTTGTTGTTGTCCTCTCCGGCAACGAGGCAGGTCCATCTGAACCTATTGTATCAACAACAGAAGGTCCAACGTCGCCGTTAGATCCATCCACAACAACGACTACGACGACAACAACAACAACAACAACCGCACCCCCAGTAGATCCAACAACAACAACATTGGATCCAACAACAACAACATTGGATCCAACAACAACAACAACAACAACATTAGATCCAGAAACAACAACAACAACATCAACGACGACGACGACGACGACAACAACCGAAGCACCTATTATAACCGCACCACCAGATACGTTGCCGATAGAACTAGAAGATATCATTAATGGAGTATTTGCAGCACCTTCGTTCAACGGTACTTGGACATCAGGTGCGGATTTGTATTCTTTAGAGAAAGTAGATAAAATAGATTGATGAAGTTGAACCGTATATAGTATTTCTAATTAAGCAAATATTTTAAAGTATTCATAAAACGTACATACGCACAATATCCTTATATCATACGTATATTTTATGATGTTCCAGCTAACCAAGTGCTCTACAGAAACCTAAACGGTGATCTGGTGATGTACCAAGTAGATACAGACAATACAACCGTTCTCATTTCCAATTCGTCACAGGTATGTAAATGTTTATGTTCGAATTAAGTGTTGTTTTTGAAAAAATCGTACAACTTCAACTACGTTAACTTAAAAAAAATGGTATATAAATCTGGAAATATCGTAGGATGTAAACTTAATGGTGCAAATAAAATCAATCTCAGTATCAATGTCATACTAATATTAAACTAATATTATAAATGAGAATGTTTACGTGGATGGATGGATGTTTGTTAGAGTTTGTAGCCTTAACGGCTGAACGGATTTTGATGAAATTTGGTATGGATGTAGAGGATAGTCTGAAAGAACACATAGGCTACTAACTTTTGTTTTTTTTTTTTAATATCACGCGGACGCAGTCGCGGGCGAAAGCTAGTGATATAATAATTCACAAATACATTATGTTTAATAACTATTAGTGAAGTTGCTATTGAATTTAATCTAAGCTCGTTTTAGTATCGCGAGTCGAGAAAATCTGTTTAACTATAAACCTCGCCAAGACGAAATTGCAACTTACTACAAAGTAGGACAAGTTTGGCGACGAATAAACAAACTAACAGTTTAGGAATTGCTAATCAATTTACGATATGTTTACTAATATCATCAACTACGTCTCGAGTACAGTCAGTGTTGCTTTTGCTTTTACAATGAGAACTAACACGAGTCTATAATTTACATTTTAGCGATTTGATTTTTTACATGAAACAACTGTTTAATCGATTTACCTAACTTATTCCAGATTCTTCAGCAATCATCAAGAGTAACCGCGCTGTCGCCTGATGGCTTACATGTGGTGCTGTCATACAATGTTGTTCCTGTAAGTTACGCTTTTTCTTACTTTCAATAATTTAAGAAATCATTAATTATTAATCTTAAAAACTGTTCCTACTTAATTTGATATCGGTTTTTTCATCCATTGGCTTAGTATTCGCTTCTTTTTTATTTATGCCCTAATTCAAAATTATCCAGCAAACAAGTGCTAGTTCAATATTGTAGATATCGTGGCATGATTGAATACGTTTGAGATTCATATCCGGAACTATAGTCGTCAGGTACGCTCGCCGCTGGGCTACAAGGTCGTCAACCTTTTAACAACGCTCTATCTGGATTATAAACAAACGTTTAACAATCCTTAAAGTTAAGTACTCGTTCACTTAAAGTGTTATTAACAAATTTAACTGAACTAAAATTTCACAAGAAACATTAAATTTTATCGTTCTAAATTGTCTGAAATATTTTAAAGTGGTTGTCAATTTTTAATGTTTCGCATTTGGAAGATCTGAGGCTTTGTAAAAAGGAAAGCTTGTCTGTTGTAAATAATTAATGGAGTTTATAAAAATACGGAGAAGTTTAAAATCTTCGCTTTTTGTTTATGAATATTTAATTAATATTTTGTGGCGAGCTTTAAAACATCTCAACAGAACCATTATATGTAGTTTCTTTAATTCTCATTACAGAGTATTGTCAGAAAATGTAATTCCTACGGTGAGTTTACATTGTAACTCCTGTGTTATTATGTAACAACATTGCTCTCTAATATATGTCTCACGACAGCTGTAGTTCACTGTAATAAGTATAAGAGTAAAATGTATGCGACATTTGTTTAGGACGGAAGTATTTAAGATAACACGTTTCGGTCCACAGCATACAACTCAGCGGCAGACATTTAATGGAACACTTTATATTCATACAGCCTCCGGCAATCACGATCGTTGATAACACACGAGTGCGTTTTGTAAAAGGTGTTACACCTCCTACATTGTTCAGTTTACATACAAATGTAACTTAAATCTTTGAGAAGTCTTTGCTTGAGGAAAATCTACCATTTACTTTATACGATTACGTATTTAATTATATAAATAAAGGTGAACATAATTTAAAATTAAGCGTTTAAAAAGTAATAAGTCAATCATTTGATGTCAAGTCATAACGCTTTTAGCATATGTACAACAATACCAGTAGAAAACCTTGTGGTATAAGAGAGTACTTGATTTGTACCAAATCGATACCTCCGGACTATTTAATCCGGACAAATCTGTCCGCGTGGAATTAAAAAAACAAAAGTGAGTAGCCTATGTGTTCTTCCAGACTATCGTCTACATCCATACCAAATTTCATCGAAATCCGTTAAGCTGTTTAGGGTACAAACGAATTTTTGTAACAAAAAAATGTTACATATTGCCAAACCACTGAAATCAAAATCTCACGTATTTTTCTCTAAAGTAGTTCAGTAGAATTTTTAAATTAGTTGTTCGTCACACTGGACACTATCGCATTAAGAGTTAAACATTGCATAAAGAAAATACATACAAAATTAATACAATAGTAAAGTTAGGAATTAAGTTTAGTACAAGAATCTAAAATAATAAGTCGAATGTCGAGTTATCCCTCAACACTTTAAACCTCTGATCAGATCATAAAACGCTTCTATTAAGTCACGGAAGTCGATACAATGACTTATTTGTATGCTAACTGTGGGATTGTTCATTGACGCATGTTGACTACGACAGTTCCAATTCCATATGATTTAGATACG
>LD688932.1:6902499-6912772 GCA_003118335.3 Papilio memnon
AACAAAGAAGTGTGTGTTTACGCTTTATTATATTAGTATAGATAATCTATTCAATAGTTTTATAACTTTTCGGTAGAGTCTATATATAATATGAACTTTTTTTTGTTACCAGTCCAATATATTGACGATGAATTTAAGTGAATTTCCATTTAAAATGATTTAAACATTCAAAATTTGAGTCACACACGTAATAAGCGGTTTGCTCATGCGGTTTTCACTATACCGGAATATTTGGCACGCGAAAGGGTTGGGTACAATTAACCTTTGTGGTTACTATGCGTAATTTCAATATGCTAATGTTGGTATTCCCTCAGCAAGGTATTATAATCCTAATAAATATGCAATACCGTTCGTATCAAACCAGATTGAGTCCCAAATGTTGATCGTACCTTTTGAAATTAGTGTTCGGAATTTAGTTTATAAAAACATAAAATTTTGTTCGTAAAACAACATATTTTTTGCTAAATATCGATCATATTATTGTTAATTCACACCGCTGAAAAACTTGTATGGCTAAATTCAATAGAAATTATAACCAAACTACACTATTTAACCTTTATAAGACTGTAATCTATACTTAATATATAAAGCGTAAACACACTTCTTTGTTGCCTAAGATGTCAGCAATTATAGCATATTTTTGAACAATTCTTTTTTTAATAAAAAGTCCTACTCTTACATCACGCTTTTGGCTATATATTTTCACGTCATTAAACTTAAGCGGTAAATATTTTGGATAAAAACTCTAATGTGGGAAAGAGACCATAAGTTGCTGCCAACATCAGGGAAAAAAGATTGCCATGGTTTGTCATCACGTCATGTCATTTTGACATTTGCAATTGAGAATTTGACAAATGTAAACAATTAAATAAAGTTTTTATAATTACATGCGGATGAAGCCGCAAGGGAACAGCTAGTCACAGAATAATTAAAAACAGACATGTTAGTATCATCAATTTAAACACTTAAATCATAGACAATAAATGATAATGTCAGCCAGAGATAAGTGTAAATATTATCTCTGTACAAAGAGGTGACTTATTAATTAAAGTATAATAAGGTACTGGCTTTCGTCGCTCGGTGATCATGTTTTATTATTTTTATGAACCTCATTTGAATACAAACGTAAATTATTCATACGCACGTAATACGTGACCTCGCAACGTTTTTGTCGACTGTGTTGAAGTTAGGCCATTTATCGAAAACAAGATAATTGTAGAGGCATTGTCCAATTTAATTAAATTCCGTTGTCCATCTGAGATTATTGAGGCAACATTGTAGCATCATCACTGCGCGACTAGTACTTACCTTTAAAATTATTACTTAAATTAATTTCTCATATACCATCCGTTAAAGTTAAGAAATGGGTTAGGTTAGAAAGTGATACGGGTGTAATGAAAATGTAAGCGAAAGTCGACAATTTATAGGTTGACAAATATTAGTAACGAGGGCAACACGGCTCTGGTCAGGTATGCCGCTAACAAGCTCCGAGATTTACTTCGAGAAGGGTCCGCAATTAATCACTGTGGACGTACACAATCGGAATATCCTAACAGTTTACCAAATCCTGATAAATATACAGTTAATTCACATGCGAATTGGAACATAAGAAAAAGTAATTTAAACTTAAAACAAATGAAGCTCGTAAACTGCGACAAGGTTATCCAACAAATTAAATTCTAAGTTCGTTTAACGGACGTTTTAAGATTCAATGATTAATTAAATTATTCAATAAATCATACTGCATACTAATATTATAAATGCGAAAGTTTAGATGGATGAATGGATGGATGGATGGATGTTTGTTAGAGTTTGTAGCCTAAACGGCTAAAGGGATTACGATGAAATTTGGTATAGATGTAGAGGATAGTCTGGAAGAACACATAGGCTACTCACTTTTGTTTTTTTTAATTCCACGCGGACGGAGTCGCGGGCAAAAGCTAATTTTAAATAAAATGTATCAAACTCTATGTAGAAATTCTAAATATTTGACATTAATTTCAAATAATGTTTCAAATCCAATTGGAATATAGTGCGTTACGTAATGGTACAATTAGTGCTGAGCTTAGAACAGATCCTGACCTACTTTGCGTTGTAGTTTGTCGGAATTAGACGAGACATTAATTTAGGGAACGTCGACAGGAACTGATAACAGACGTGGCAACTAAGCTCGTCTGACGTAATTCAATTATTTCTCTAAGGTAACGCGATTTACTAATTTAAGAGTAGTCACCCGGTGACTCTGAATTCTTGAAGATATTTGGACCCTGGAAAATGATTAAAATTTAACAAAATTTAAGAAAAACAACGTTCGTTTTCAAAAGTAATATATTTCAAATATAGAAAAAAATATCGAAAACAAGTTGTATTTTATAGAATAGAAATGTGAGTGCATTTTATATGACAGTCACGTTTTTGAAAATTTCGTTATATCGCTTTGATTGAAAACGTGACAAGATTTTAGTGGCGAGTTTTATTTGTAAAATATTTTTGTAATTTGTCTAACTGTATACCACTTTGGTTTCATCTAGCATTCGTATTACCAATATAAATTTAAATAATTCAAAATACATGTGTAATGATAATGTAAAAATAAGCAACCGGCAATTGCATTTGTTCACCAAACTCGTAGACCATATCTGTTTCCATAAACAAAAGGCTATTTACCATGTTATCAGTTCTTTAAAAAGTTTTTATTATTTCGAGTATTATCTAGAATAATATAAAATGACATTATAAAAGGCTGGAATCTATTTTATTTTATAAGAAAAAAATCTTCGAACGAGTCTGGAGAAAAATGATAACGGAGAAGAAAAAGTGAAAAAACAAACTTATCTTGAACAAGAATGCCCGCCGTGTCCTTTTTGTTTAGACTTAGTTACGTAACTCATCTTTATTCTGAAAATACCCATAATATCTGTTGAGTTTTGACAGATGTCAGATATGCAAAATGAAAAACAAATTATAGATATACATTTAAGGGAATTAATTAGAGACAAAAATAAATTAATCGTACTAATATTATAAATGCGAAAGTTTAGATGGATGTTTGTTAGAATTTGTAGCCTAAACGGCTGAACGGATCTCAATAAAATTTGGTATAGATGTAGAGGACAATCTGGAAGAACACATAGGCTACTTACTTTTGTTTTTTTTTAATTCCACTCGGATGGAGTCGCGGTCGAAAGCTAGTATCATATAATTTAAAAATCACAATATAATTTTAATTAACTTTTAATTAGGATGAAATTATACTTTACGTTAATATTATAATAATAACTATTTTAAGATTTAATTATTTTTAAAATACAACAGAAATCAATGTTTGTTAAGCCCTTTGTGAAAGTTAAAAGTTCTCAAGAAGGTTGTATCAGTTTCATAGTTTATTATTAATTTTTCTTTTTTCCACAAAACTTACTAATTATTTACTCTTGTTAGTGAGTTACTTGACTTCCATAAAAAAGAAAATTTGCTACATAGAGAAAACTCTTAATAAAAGCTAATGTATTTTATTCGCTTACTGTTGTATATGTAAGGTTTTATTGCGCTGACCGTGAAACTGTTACTAATTATAAACAACCCCTTGCTAACTACATTATGGCTCGACCTTAATAGCCCCCGTCCATAATAGATCAGAATAGCTTTAATCAATGCAATATGGGCCGCCCTTGTGTCTATTTAATCATACTAATATTATAAATGCGAAAGTTTAGATGGATGGAAGTTTGTTAGAGATTGTAGCCTAAACGGCTGAACGGATTTCGATGAAATTTGGTATAGACGTAGAGGATAGTCTGGAACGAAGAACACATGGGCTACTCACTTTTGTTTTATTTAATTCCACGCGGACGAGTCGCGGGCGAAAGCTAGTGACAAATAAAATAGCCCTAGCGACTGTTCTATAGTAATATACGTCTGTTCTTTCCCTGATAAGTGAAAAGGCAGCTTGTGTTAATATTGATTACTTTATACATGTTATTGAAATCACATATTTTTAAATAAAAATTTTCTTATGTATAATGCGCGGTTCACACTTGGTCAGTACAGTTGAACAGTAGTGCTCAATAACTGGACTCGCCATCAATGGCGTAGTGTGAATACTAACTGGCGCCAGTGAGGTCATGCAATTTATGACTGGCTGTCCAACTGTCCTGGTCAAATGCGAACCGTGTTTAACAATTAATTAAAGTAAATTTGTTGCATGAAAATAATTTAAAAACATGAAGTGTTTTCTTCTCAATAAAAGTAGATTATGTCTGTTAAAATAATTTTGTCGTACAGTATTTTTCAGATAATATTGTTTTTAAAATAGCTTACTTGCCTGTGAAATCTTAAACAGTAGTTTCTGCCAAGATTGTGTCTGGCAAAAAGATTTTCTTATCTCCAGCATTTCATTTGTTACATTTCATAGTGGCTGCATTCCTGCGCTGCGATAGACGTCTCGATGTTATTAACTTCTGATGTAACAGACTGTTCCATTGCTTTTTCTATTGTTTTATCATATAGTTAAAAAACACACACACACGCAAAGGGACTTTCTAATTTATTTAAGGTATTAGAAAAGTCTATTATAATAGGTCAGAATGTGGGATACCTTCAACACCCCAAGAATTATTGGTGTTATTTCTCATAGAACCAAATGACAAATAGATAAGTAAGAAGATTTTACGCTAGTTAATTACAGCGAGTGTTACACATTTAAGAATGTAAGATATTCATGAAGGTCGTAAGACATCATCTTTCATTCAAATACAATTACGGCACACGTTAACAGAAGCAAAAGTTCTCTCACGTGACGGGCTCCCAAGCTTTAACTTTTTCAATACCTTAAAATTCTCATAAACCTTTGAAAAGGAAAACATTAGTTTATTTCATCAAATAAAAAATAGACGATTTTATCTATATTTTCTATCTATACTTCTATACGAATATAATAAAGCGTAAACACACAATTCTTTGTTGCCTAAGATGTCAGCAATAACAGCATATTTTTGAATAATTATTTTTTTAATAAAAAGCTCTACACTTACGTCACGCTTTAAGTTTTATATTTTCACGCTATTAAACTTAGGGGACAAATAAATTGGATAAAAATCCTAATGTGGGAAAGAGACCATAAGTCGCTGCCAAAATCAAGAAAGCAAGATTGCCATAGTATGGTAATTGGTATTTTGACATTTGCAATTGACAATTTGACAAATGTAAACAATTTTTTTTTTAATAATTTCATGCGGATGAAGCCGCAAAGGAACAGCTAGTTTGTTATAATTTTGCACAAATTATACGAATGAGAACAAAATAGTTTACTAAACGTTTAATGTGAAATATTATTAAATGTTCATTGTAATTTTTGTGTAACATTTGAAAAACATAAGTTGAAAAATAGAAGGGGAATAATTTAATCAACAGCGAGTCGGTCCCACATTTCATGTTGATTGTATAAATGGACCGCTCCACCACCTAATGTATAATTTGTCTACGTCGTATTCCATGTTCCGGCGCTTTGTTACCTTCATATGTATATATATGCTTTTTGTTTTGTTAATATTTATGTAATACTAGCTTTCGCCCGCGACTGCGTCCGCGTGGAATTACGAAAAAAACAAAAGCAAGTAGCCTATGTGTTCTTCCAGACTATGTTCTACACGTATACCAAATTTCATCCAGATCCTTTAAGTCGTTTAGGCTACACACTCTAACATCCATCCATACATCTAAATTTTCGCATTTATAATATTAGTATGATAAATGATCATTTAGTCAATTATATCAACATGTACAAACATCTTACTTGATACGGAAAATAACTGATTATTATTATTACTTTTAAATGAAAATTGAAAATAATTTCAGTATTTAAATCTACTGAAACACTTAGAAGTTTAAGTACATGTACTACATTAAATGAAGTAATAAAATACTATAGATTTAAATAGAAAATATTTACATTTTGCATAAAAAATATTTGGATAAAAAGTTTATGACAGTGTCACCTATGCGTAGTAAAGTTTAGTTAGATAAGTTGCGACGTTGATAAATCGCTTGTTAGCTAACGGTACGATGCTATCAGTTTAGAAAGTTACAGCGCCGACTTTGAGCTTCCTACCCTTTTTACTGTCGAATTTTACGAATCCTTGTAACATATTGAGATAAAAAATGTATGAAAAACCTACTTAATAATGACGGACAACTTAAATAAAAATCTGTTATATTTTACGGGTTACAATTGAAGAGTCCACATTTAATTAATTATCATATATTTATGGGAATGACTTGTGGAGGGAACTCTACTTTTTCTTTCAATTCTCGATGATCTGGTGGCGTTAAGATTACTGTGTATACAGTATATGTATAACTAGCTGTTCCCGTGCGGCTTCATCCGCGTGGAATTATAAAAACTTTATTTCGTTGTTTACATTTGTCAAACTATCAATTGCAAATGTCAAAATGAAACCATGGCAATCTTGGTTCCTTGATGTTGGCAGCTTGTAGCGTATGGCCCCTTTCCCACATTGGGGTTTTTATCCAATTTATTTACCCCCTAAGTTTAAAAGCGTGAAAATATATAGCCTATAGCGTGACGTAAGTGTAGGGCTTTTTATTAAAAAAAGTATTATGCAAAAATATGCTGTAATTGCTGACATCTTACGCCACAAAGTAGTGTGTGTTTACGCTTTATTATATTATTATCGATAGACAGTAATATTAACAAAAAATATATAAAAACATACTAAAAGATACATGTTAATATTTTATTGAAGAGAACTTTTAATAAAGTAACTTTGACACTAACAAGATTAGTCGTTTGATTCCAGTTCAGTGAGCAATTGCTCGAGTTCGCTTTGCCCTTGTTAACTATGAAAGTTACAAGTGTCAACAAAACACGTCTCATGTGACACTACGATATCTAATACTAGTGGAAACACGAATTTGTTGAGATTTAATGTTGTGTATTATCTTATTTCACAGAATAAAAACAATTTCGTATCTTTGTACTTCCTATTAGAAGATTTATTATTCAATGTCTAACAAAAATTATTAAAATCGTCATTTATCTGTACTTCATGTATGAAGTTTCCGAAATCGAATTGGAAATTAATATTATGAAAAAATAATCTGCATCATTCGTCAAAGGTTAGTTATTACCTATACTTACCTTTATCATCCGTCCTAAGTTTCTTAAGATGGCTTAAAGGGAAACTACAAATTGTTAGAGGTCGAATTTACATTTGACCTCTTTTTGTCAGACTAAACTCGGGTCCATAATGAAATGGCGGACAAACCAGACCGCCATCTGAATTGTAAATGTTATTATTTCCGTACCGTCTTCCTTTACTAAAGTTTTACTGTCCGCTCTCTGAAATCTTTTGGAAGTGTACGCTCCAGTATCTACCTATAATGTCATGATTCAAAACTTGAAAGAACACAAATGGAATTTTAAATAAAAGTTAAAACTTTAAATTTCATCATCAACAGCCTTTGTCTGCACACTGCTGGACATAGGCCTTCCCCAGAATTTAATTTAACAGTCATAAATTAAAGAAATGTTTTTGTGAACATGTTCCCATATTTGTTTTGTTTCCAAAATGAAGAATTATAAAAATAACCAAAAGAAAAATATAAGAATGTCCCATCAAGCATCAGGAAAAACTTTCTTCCAACTTATCGATATTGAACTAAATATTAGCCATAGCAACCAATATTATTATCCGCAGCACCATTATCCCACTTTCTTTTATTACTTTGCTAATCACAATATTATTAAATAACACAACTTTCAAACTCAAACAATAGATTAACAATAATTATTAACAAGTAAGCAATATCATCATATAACAATTTTGAACAACATAAACGAAACAAAAACATTTTAATTGCTCACGTAAATTTGTCACCGATATTTCGTGGCCTATAATTGACACAACACACCTGTGCCCTACTTCCAAAAGTTTCAATTGCCACCTACTTTGAATACTATAGATTTGTACAAATAATTATCGTTTATGAACCATTGAATATTATTTCGTTGTTTCCTTTCCACAGTTGAAAACCTCTCAATGTGACATATCTGTTTTCTTATATTTATTTTAATTGTACAACTGTCGAATACTAGTCGTATTCTCATGTTAGCATAATAAACTGCATTATTCAGTACAACTTTTTGCATTGTTACGTCATTTTATGTAGCTAACATAAAAAGTCTTAAGAAAAAATTAAGTGTGACATCACAGTTAATTCTAATTAAAGTTCTAAAGAGTGTCGCGTCCCATCTGCTAATTAATGTAAGGAGATTTGTCAGCTAGGCGCCCGTTGCCTCCCTACTTATTTAAAATTATTTACGCAATGATTTGAATAAAGTTTAGCAGGATTTTTATACAAAAATAGAGAATTATTGGACTAATTAAACTAAGAAGTAATTTAATTATTAAAACAAACCTTAATTACAATACTTCTTACAACTTTTTAGTAACATCACGAAATTTGGCACATAGTATAGAGTTTTTAATTTTTATTTGTATTTTAATAGATTGTAAAACATGGCAATATTAGAATTAAAGTTTAATGTGTCTCACTATTTTTCTTACATTAGTGCAATTGTATTGAAGTAAAGCTCTACGTGGAATTGTTGTGAGGTATCAGTCAGTGAGTCCGCAACCGCGCTACGAGAGGCACGTCTACGTCGTAGCCAACCTCTACGAAAGTAAACAAATGTGACGCGATCGCTTCGAAATTAATTTTATATTATCAAGGAAAAGGAAAAACTATTACCAAGGTATATAAAACGTTTAGTATAATTAACGACGTAATAAAGTCGACAGTTTTACAAATATAAAATATTTTATAAACTGTACGTATGTTTTATTTATGTACATACTTAAGAGATTGAATTGATTTCCTGAATTTGTTTGATAAGTGCTGTTAATAATGAATATTATTTTCTTTGTAGAATTCAGATAATTTTTAAAACAAAGTAATTTTAATTTTATGTTTTTTATTAACACGAATTAAAGGTAAATTGTTATACGTGATTAATTTGTTAGATGAAAGCGTGGACAGCACACGAGCAGGACACGTCTCTATCGTGCTGTCGAACGTTACACGTGAAGCACGCTGCATATGCTAGTGCTCTCTACACATTGGTAAGTTAATGTATAACATTTATATTATGCGTAATATATTAAACTTCTGACACTTTATATTGAACTAGCTGTTGCTCGCGACTTCGCCCGCCTGAAAATAAAAAATATAGCCTATGTTACTCACAGATAAATTACCGTTCTAACGGTGAAAGAATTTTTAAAATCGGCCCCGTAGTTTTTGAGTTATTTCAATACATACAAAAATACAAAAATACAAATCTTTCCTCTTTATAATATTAGTATAGATAATATACTAATTGAATGATGCTTTGCAATGTTCCTTAACATTTTAAAAGATAAAATACTATCAAATAGGTGTGCAAGTTATTTATTAAGTTATTAATGATTTAAAATTTATATTGCAATTTCGTATAAACAAAATCACCATAAAAGTTTTAAAACTAAAAACCTTTAAGTATTTGAATTGATGTGGATTTTTTTTAATATTTGCACAAATAATACCTTGTATTAGTAATCTCAGTTAATCTATACTAATATAATAAAGCGTAAACACATACTTCTTTGTTGCCTAAAATGTCAGCAATTACAGCATGTTTTTGAATAATCCTTTCTTTAATAAAAAGCCCTATACTTACGTCACGCTTTAGGCTATATATTTTCATGTCATTAAACTTAGGGGGTAAATATTTTGGATAAAAAGCCTAATGCGGGAAAGATACCATAAGTTGCTGCCAACATCAAGAAAGCAAGATTGCCATGGTTTGTTATCATGTCATTTCATTTTGACATTTGTAAATGATAATTTGACAAATGTAAACAATAAAATAAAGTTTTTTATAATTTCTCGCGGATGAAGCCGCACGGGAGCAGCTAGTATTATAATAAAGTTAAGTTTTAATAAGCTTAGTCTTTAGTAAACACGTCACGTAATATTATTTTAACGTCTTCAAATAAATTCTAAACTCAACATTTCACACCGAAATTGTTCCACTTTAAACAATTACAACTCCGGGATTTCTATTATTACAGCAAAGTGCATTCTGCACTTACTTTAAGTTACAAATTTCAAACTTCAAGTAAAGTTTGAAGCCGCGAACTGGATACAGCGAGACGCAGAGATGGCAATTCAAGCCGAAACTACGAGAGCTTGGGCTTTGCCTAAGTTAACCTCT
>LD688932.1:6945105-6955761 GCA_003118335.3 Papilio memnon
TTCATGTTGCATATTTAAAATTATAATTCAAATCAAACATTTTAAATTAGTTTTATATGAAGTATTGGCTATTATTAGATGAGTTTTAATGTTGTTTAGCAGCGGTGTCTAAAGTTCTCAGTTCTTATTTGACCAAACTTGTAATCTTAAACAAGATAAAAATGTAATATATGACATTGTGCGAAAGTTAAAAATATTACCAAATGGTACAAAGTTGAGCATTATTTTAAAGTGTATGTAAAATAAATATTCTGACACATTCTGACACATACACAGTACAGACATTAATTAAATCTTGATTGAAGGCTTGATTGAAGAACCGTGGAGCATGGTTTTCATGTACGAGTTCATTTGCCTAATGTAGAAGGCTCCCGCTTGATGACAGGAATGAAAGGCGTCCGTCTATTTCAGTTTAGTACACACGTGTTTCACATTCAAACGACAATTTACCATGAAAACCCGATTACGTGAGTACTCTGAATTGCGAAATAGAGAAACCATTTTCAGTCACAAAACGGTAACATCACTCTACATGTATTAGAACCTGTACTTTTCATTGAACTACTAGCATTTGCTCGCGATGTCGCCTGGATTAAAACATCTAGTAATGTCGCTACATTGTTATGTTACTCGGTGTTTAGCATTGTAATGGTATAAGATTTTATCACGCAAGTTTTATTATTAACTAAGTCGTTTCCGGATTTTCTTAAAAAAGATTTAAAAATTAACGCGTATTCTTTCCTTGTTAACAACTAGCTGTTGCTCGCGACTTCGCCCGCGTGAAATTAAAAAATATAGCCTATGTTATTCACGGATAAATTACCTTTCTAACGGTGCAAGAATTTTTAAAATCGACCGAGTAGTTTTTGAGTTATTTCATATTCAATACATACAAAAATACAAATCTTTCCTTTTTATAATATTAGTATAGATACAGTTCTTTGTTCTATATTATAGAGCGGGAATTCAACATGCAACAAAACATGCAAATTCGTTACAATGTTATTAAACTCGTAAACAAGTTGATGTGGTCTCATTAAAGTTTCTCACCTACACTACAGATTCATTTGAAACGTGACGTCATAAACGTGAACAATGACGTCAAAAGTTTTTGATGTGGGTTTTCACTGACGAAACATTATAAAAACATTATCAGCACTCTTATCCTTTTTAAAAGACGGTCATAAAATTTCTTCAAGTTTTTCGTCCTATTGAGTGAAGAATTACGTATTCGATCTCTTTATTGATATTCATATTAAATCAATAAAATCAAATATCTCATTATTTGTAAAATATTGGCTCAAAAATGTTCATTATTTTAAACCTAAATCATTTTCGTAGTTTCCAATTTCATTTCAGGTTTTCAAATTATGTAAATTTGTATCATTTAGCTCGGGAACCAAAAGTTTGGCTAACTTTTATACTTTGGCTCAGATGTTACAATAATTTCGTGTAGTTTACAGTTTTTTTTAATAAAAACTTGGAAATCCTTAAGTGTTTAATTTTGTTTTTAAATGTAACTTTACTGAGACATCAAGACAGAAAAATTATTGACTAAGGTAATTAAAATTTTGTAAAAGTTTAATCTGAGTACTTTGGGTTTCGACTGTACAATAATTTTTAGACTTTATAACATAAAACAAATTTAGCACACAAATTGTTCAATAATCCAATGTGTTAAATTAGAAGTGATGTCGGGCAAACTGCCAGAATGGGCAAGAAAATTAAATGCTGTATTCATTGCAATTTATTCAAACAGCAACGAGCTTCAATACTGCTAGCTCTTATTACTAAATGTTTAAGGTAAGTCCATTCAATGTTACTTTAAAAATATATTAGCAATGCGGCCAAAGTCAAACATTGCGGTTAATAAATGATCCGGTCTTTAGTTTCAACACACATGAATTTTCGTTCAACTTCTTTTCATTTACTTCACCATTTTAAATCATTTAATTTCATTTAAACGGTCTTCATAAATAAGTAGAATTATAATAAACAAAATAAACTTCAATATGACTTTGATGGCGGCCGATTTATTACAAAAGTTAAATTGCCTTCACTCTAAATATTCGTTAAAGTACGCTCACAAAAACTTGTTGAAAATTCATTTCAGAATTTTAAAAGTCTTCGTTTCTCTTTTATATTTTTTTTAGATTTTCCCCAGTGTTCATTATATACTCGTAATTTAGAGCTTTGAGAGCATGGTGCTTGAAAAAGCAGTAGACTAGAGCCGTAATAACTTTCGGTTCCTCGAATTTTTGTAGATGAATAACTATACTTAACTAAATCATTCTTATGAGACTCGAGTATGAATTTAAACCAAAATTGTTAGTACATATTCGTAAACAATTACTAGTAGTAATCTGTTACACCTATGTCATTTTAAGTTCTGAATGGATTAAATGAGTTATTATTATTCCACATGTATCTTTATTTCATATAATCTATATAATATATTTTACAAGATTTATATAAAAAATAAATAAAATATATTATATAAAAAATAGAGCACCACCGGCTGCGGAATCCGATGACTCAATAAACCAGTGGTCAGGGCTGCAGAGACAGGAACCTCCTCACAATGCGTGCGGTTTCTAAAATAATCTAATCTTTCTAATCTTTTTTTTTTATTATTATTATTATTATTAGCAACAACCCGAGAATAAAATTAATCAAATAACACTATAAATGTTGTTATAAACGAGATTAAAAAGCTTTTTTTCGATATACTTAAGCTTTAAGTTGTCTATTTCGCGGTACGTTGGATGTGAAGCTTTCAACTTGATTATGTGGAATAAAGCTCTCCCGATCTATTCCAATTTATGTAGCCACGTGCTGCACATTTAAACGAGATCTTCTTGAGGAAAAGCGATTACGTGCACTCGGAGTGTAACGTACAATACATTCCTAGGTTCCTAGCTTTGAAATAATTATTTTTGTCATAGTGCTTTTTGGAACGGTATTTCTTTTTTTCTTTCACTAACATGTAATGTTAGTTAATCTTAATACCAATATGAAGGTAATCATTTTGCATAATATTTACACTTACTGACGCCCGCGACTCTGCTTTTCCTTGGTTTTATGTAAATATGTAATATCTGTAAATTCGCTATAGATAGTCAATCAAATACAATATTTCTTCTCGTGATGCGTTAATCTCTATCTCGTTAATGTTTGTTTTGTTTATCTTTCGTTCCTACAAAATGACATACACAGCTCTTGAAAGCACATTTAGACGGCAAACCTACAAGCTTTCATCAGGGTGATTGGTATTTCCAAGTTCAATCTGAGTTTGTTTGCTTTTACAAATAGCTTTACTCTTGCCACGTGAGTAAAGACTATCAAATGCTTCCATAACTAAAACCATTGCAACGTTCAGATGAGTTTAACAAACGGTTGATTCTGGGACTCAGTGAAAACTGTTGATTTGTATAGTTTTTTAAGAAGTGAGCTAACATTTTATCAATCAATTAGTATTCATTCCTCTTATATCACCTAATTACGTTAAAACATTCCTTATCTGAGATTTGATTTTTATCTCAATTTATTTAATACTAGCTGTTGCTTGCGACTTCGCCCGCGTGAAATTAAAAAATATAGCCTATGTTACTCAAAGATAAATTACCTTTCTAACAGTGAAAGAATTTTTAAAATCGGCCCAGTAGTTTTTGAGTTATTTCAATACATACAAAAATACAAATCTTTCCTCTTTATAATATTAGTATAGATTAGTATAGACTAGCTTTCGCCCGAGACTTCGTCCGCGTGGAATTAAAAAAAAATAACAGAAGTAACTAGCTATGTGTTTACTATGTGTTTTTCCAGACTATCCTCTGCATCTATACTAAATTTCATCGAAATCCGTTCAGCCGCTTAGGCTAAAAAGTCTAACAAACATCCATCCATCCATCTAAACTTTCGTTTTTATAATATTAAGTATGAAGTATGATAAAGAGGACTTTTATTGCTATTTCTTTTTAATTCTGTTTTATTATTTTTTATTTAATCTTAACATAAATCATTAAATTATAAATTAAGGTTAAGATATTGTTAACTGCCGAACCGGAAATATAATTTCCTTAAGTGAGATGTAAATTACATTATGTATTCGCTAAATCGTTTTCCTTTCCACGTAAAAGTACTTCGATTGTTTCAGGGATCTTTTTAAGTGAATTGCTTAATTCGAGAGGGATAACTTAGCGGCTAGATGTTTCTCTACCAATGTAACTTATTGATATACTTATGTTTTACATTCACAGTAACCTTTTACTGCGATCGTTTTAGACCTTAATTGTCTGGAGTGGAAACTATAGCTTTTTTTAAAGGGGCGATATCTATACAGTTAACAAAATTGGAGTGTTTGTATATTTTGAATCTATTGTCCTGTTTTATTGTCACATCTAAATATAAATTGATATATTAACATATTTATTAAATGAGAAATTGATATTACATTTTATAAGTCGGTAAAATGTAGAGTTCAGTTCCATGATAAACGGTTATTATTGTTATCCTTAGCTTTAATGGTATTTCAAATAATTAAAGTGTTCGAAACAAATATACAAGAGATATAAATTGATAGAAAAATGTTGTGCCAATTCTCTCCAGTATTTATAGTGGAGAACTTTAATATCGCATTCCATCGGTTATTGTTCTAGAATGCTCGACGTCGACGTCGACTCTCCACGGCCATTAATATGACGAACGTATTTTATAGATATCGACTGCACATATTTATAGGAATATGCTATCGACTGTTGGAACGTAAACTTTAAAAACTACTGAAATTTTAATGATTAATTGTTAAAAATATGATCATCACCCTAAATTTACGCTTAGTTTTATTTAATAGCACAATTAATGGTGAATTAAGTAAATTTCATTCAGCATTTGAGAGGATTTAATTTTTTTAACTCTACACATGGTAAAAGGAATTAACTCGTGCGGCAAATGTGCCCCGTATTTCTTATTTACAGTATTAACGCTGGCAATTTGTACTAAGAGGAAGTTAATAGAGTTCGCTTAAAGCTGTGTCGTAAATGTAGTCCGTGTGCTCTTAAAAGTAACTGCTTAGCTTTACCTTTAATGTAAAAGTAACAGAAACCTAGATTTTTTACTAATACGTAACAGTTTTTAGGACTTCTAGTATTGCAAAATAGGACCAAGAAGATAAGCTTGAAAAGCCAATAAAGGAAGCATTTTTTAATATTACTATTTTATTTAACCCAAAGTTTTTATAAATATTAAAAAGCTAACGAAAAACATCAACTGGGATTAATCGCACTAATGTGTCTGCATGGAAAAAACACTTATAATTATGATATCGTTCAAAATTTGTATAAATACGAAATATATAAGAGCACAGATTTTAATCTCACCTCATCATGTATTCAATACGTAATGTGTTCCTCTCTGTCAAGATTCGGAGAAAGTTATAAACTAGATTTTCCACGCGTAATTAAAAAAAATGGTAAATGACATATGTATTCTTCCAGGCTACGTTCTACATCTATGCCAAATTCCATCGAAGATTAAGCTGTCTTATATTATATAGTAACCAATATCCATCCAACCATGCAATGTTCCCATTTTAGTAAAACGATTAGATGCTACAGTCCGTCTTAGATTATGTCAAGTCTAAAGGCCTGTCCCACCACTGGCTGATAGAGGCTCAGACAGCTTAGAATGACGTCACCGTCAGATAAGGTAACAAAATCCGATATTTCCATCATATATTTTACGCGTTGGATTATTATCAGACAATTTACAATTTGGTGGTACAGGCCCTAATAAATCTAAAATAACACGTCAATTTTTATTAATTTTGTTCTCCAGTAACAATTCAAAATAAACTATGTAAATATCACACATACTTTGCATTTACGAGTATACAACATTTTTGTTCATACGTCATAAACATTTTGCAAAGCCATAATAATAAAAGTTCACAATCGTAAACCTCCCTTATCGTTATATTAAGGCGACGTTCTTTCTTATTTTTTTAAGATAAAGCCAATAAATATTTTTATTGTTATGTTTGCCAGTTCTTCAAAATATATTTACGATTATATTTTCTTTCTGCATGACTATCTTCATTTAAGGCGGTAAAAAGATAAAAGAACAATGGCATGTCCCACTAATTTTAAAATTGTCTAATAACAATCGAACATGTGTCGTGTGATGGAAATATCGGATTTTGTTACCTTATCTGACAGTGACGCCATTTTTAAGCTATCTGATCCTCTATCAGCCAGTGGTGGGACAGGCCCTTAGAATAATAAAAATTACTACAGTTGATACTTTATAAAAAAACATACTGTCTCAATTTTTTAAAAGAGAATGTAGAGGATGGTAATATGTACTTTGATATAAGATTATGAAAGGCAATGGAAATCCTCGTATGTATTACACAATGATACTGCGTAAGCAATAAGCAACCTGCCATTGCTTTGTAAAGCTAATTACCATTTATGTTTTTAATTATACGTTGATAACGTTAGTAAACCCATATTACCGTTTTTATTCCTTTCACAGTCATTTTTAAATTCCCTGTACGTAACCTCAATAAAACTGTTTACGATGTCACGTTCACCATCTACCAGACAGAGGTGACAAACTTTAATATTACCGCAGGAGCTTGTTTACGACACCAAACTTGTCCCGAGAATGTCATCAACTACGAAACTCCCTCAGTTATCTAAAGGTCCAACTACGTGAACTCTGTATGAAACTGTTACGATTACACGTTATGAGAAACTTAAACCATAGCAGGCAATAATTAAAACTCAAATTTACTTAAAGGGGTTATGTAATACAAATTCTAATGCGTATTTCAACGAGTAATCAATCATCACCACACACCAAATTATCACGAACTCAAAAATTACATCTCGATTATAATTGACAACAACTTGACGACAATTGAGAGGAAATTTACTTTTTAAAGAAATGAGTATTGCCATCACAAGAATTGAATTCCATAGGTTACCCGTAACATAACCAGGTTTTTGTGTTCCATTGTCCAAAAGAAATGATTTTATTAGTAATATCTTGCAAAATATACTTCTAAAAACATTCCTCCGCAACAAACAATGAATGTGTCATTATCCCAACTGTTAGAATTCTAACGTTAGCTTAATATTTTCCCTACCATCATTCTCTGATATAAAGTACGGTTAAGTTAAAACAAAGTCTTTGATGCGGTCGATGTTGCCGGACCCTAATGTTCAAAACCGCCATTAGGGTGGTGTCCCCAAAGAATAAAGGACAACTGTTGTAAATAAAATACTTGCCGAAAGAGTATTTATTTTAGTATCGTTTTTATTTCTATTTAGTATAGTTTTTTTAATTGTAATAGCCAACAATATAATGAATGCAATTAAAAGCAATAGTTATTCATTCCTGTAGAATACGGTACAGTAAATCGGGCTCATTTATTTTTAATTTAAAAATTAACGAAACGTTTAAGAATCAAATAATTTTAAAAGCATTTTTTTCATGTACGAGCTTCTAGATAAGAAATATATGGATAAAAGTGAGTACACAAAGCTTTCAATAAAGACGGAATTGGATTTTTTGTGAACAATGCGATTTATCTTTCAGCTTTATTCATTGTGAAAGAAAGCACTCGCTTACCTTAAAGGTATTACGCTGATAAAGAAAAAATCACCCTGTAGAAATTTCTAGTGCTCGGTTTAGAAAGATCCGGCGCCAGGGTGTTATTTTTTATAAACATTTTTTTCTTTATGTTGCCAACACTAAAAGTAAGGACATGTAATTATCATAGTAGAATTTGTCAACTGATAATCACTTAGTGATGGCTAGCTTGTCGTTTAATTTTTATAGCAAATTACAATTATCAAGGCGGGGCGAATATAGCTAAGGATCAATAGAAGGGTTGTGCCGGAGGGCATCAACAGATTTGATACAGGCGTCAAAAAATAGGAATTTCGAAAACTTAAGGTTTGAACCATAGAATTTGTTTAATAATCGTATATTTTATATAAAAAAACTGATAATTTTTTCCTTTTTGAAATTAATCTACATGTATACAATCGTACTACTCGTAATCATACTTAATACTAATAAATTAAAAATTAATATAAAAACGAAAGTTTAGATGGATGGACGTTTGTTACAGTTTGTAGCCTAAACTGCTGAACGGGTCTCGATGGAATTTGCCATAGATGTAGAGCATAGTCTGGAAGAACACGTAGGCCACTTTTGTTTTTTTTTAATTCCACTCGAACGGAGCCGCGGGCAAAGCTAGTTATAAATATGCAACGTAAATGAAACACAATGTCGCAGACAGGACAATGCCAGACGGACATGAATTGTGTATTGTGAATCCGTGATTGACAATATGCGTCCAGTCGTGAACTTCAACAATGTATATTACGTACATAGTGGAATAAAAAAGTTAATAGTGGGATTAAATGCGAATAACAAATGGTTTTCAGTTTCATACAATTACTAGCTTACGCCAGCGACTCCGTTCGAGTGAAATTAAAAAACAAAAGCAAGTAACCCATGTGTTCTTCAAGACTATCGTCTACGTGTATACAAATTTCATCGAAATCCGTTCAGCCGTTTAGGCTACAAACACTAACAAACATCCATCAATCCATCTACACTTTCGCATTTGTAATATCAGTATGATTTAGAAATTATTAGTACGAAATATCTTCTGAATTAATTACATATAAGCTAATTATTAATAATTTAATGAGTTAGTTATATTTATCACCAAGATATTCAATTAATGTAATAGTAATATAGCTTTTATTTTCAATCTCAATATAATAAACAAAGAAAAGAAATTTATTGTATGTATTTGCAAGATAATGTGCCTAATTTGGTACTGCTTTGTATGTTCACAGAAATCCTATTTACAGAAATTCTTTGTATTACAAGTAGTCCAACCCTATCGTACGTTAAGTAGGTCTTTGTTATAAGCTATTGTACGAGTACTTTGAACTAATAGTTGATTAAGTTTACCCAAAAGTTTACATGAGTGTATTAGAAAATGTTATGTGCTTTCAAAGCTTAATATCACAAGTAATTAAGGCAATCGCCACTTTCTGGAATGTACCATACTATCTGTTCCCATGCGGCTACATCCGCGTGAAATTATAAGAACTATATTTCATTGTTTACCTACATTTGTCAAATGTCAAATGACATGACATGATATGATGACAAACCATGGTAATCTCGCATCTTTGATGTTGGCAGCAACTTATGGTCTCTTTCCCACATTAGGGTTTTTATCTAAAATATTTACCCCTAAGTTTAATGGCGTAAAATATATAGCCTAAAGCATGACGTAAATGTAGGGTTTTCTATTAAAAAAAATAATTATTCAAAAATATGCTGTAATTGCTGACATCTTAGGCAACAAAGAAGTGTGTGTTTACGCTTTATTATATTAGTATAGATGAAATTTCCACGTTGCATGTTTTAACTGAAATAAAACCGTCGCATAAAATATAAAAAACCCATAGCGGTGTTAATCCTAAATGTATCCGTGGAACACCACACATCAGTTGTTTTTGTTCGTAATGAGGACGGTCGCCTGTCACTGCCACCTGACTATGTACGGCTGACATTTCCATATACAGCCACAAAAAATGTTTTCCCTTTAAGACATTTTTGTGTAACAGACTGTAAGCTTATCGTTTTTCACAAAGATTATCTGTAAGATACAAAGTCTTAAGTCGAAGCTATTAGCGATATTATTAAGAACCGAAAGCCCATATTAAACTACATAAGATTCGCTATTGATCTGCATATAGTTATATTTACCTTTTACATTATTTATGTATTTGAAACTATCGTGTATTGACATATGTATGCATAATAAACTAGAATTTAATCCTACAGGATTACAAATCCATTATCAATAATATCATTCAATTCATGAATTATGTATGCCATTATGCCATTAATGTATAAATCAAGGCCACATTGTAATAATCAAAATATAATATAAAAAACATAAATATAAAATCTCGGATATTGTAAATATGGTCCTTCGAGCCTTCGAATTTGTTTGTTGCAATGACTACACTGACATGAATATTTTAAAATCTTTATGTCTTACTAACCTTTGCGTAATTCACTCTGACTTATAATAGATCTTCACTTGTTTAACCAATAAATGCATCTTGTTGCCAAATGTATACATACGTACCACGTTTTACGTTATTTTATTGAAGTGGTGTGGCATGTGTTTCCGAACGCACTTTGACGACCATAGATAATAAATATATTGAGTTATTTTTTCATAATAAATACCATTTTGTTGTATACCAGACTTTTTTATTATTTTTTTATGTTATATGTACCTAAATACTTTCCAGGGCGCAATAAAAAACATGCATTTAAGGGTTAAAACTTGGATTATCTGCGAACCTTTAAACTATTTGGTTCTTCGTACCTCACCACGTAAACTTCATTTTATACAACTTTTAGCCGTCATATTTATCTAGTATCTACTCAATCGTTTTATATTATTAGTAAGCAATAAGATTGAGTTTCAAAACAATAAATGTTATTTGTAAAATTTGATATCCAACCGTATGTCTTTCAATAAAAGTGTTTTGAACTTGATTCATTGCAGATTGCTTTTTCAAATAACTTTGGGACATAAATCAT